>VZSF01010784.1:0-263409 GCA_013398295.1 Chionis minor
AAAAATGTAGGTAGCATCCCTGTCATTGGCCTCTCAGTTTTATTTGCCCAGCGGGGTAGGTGTGTGCCCTGGCTGCCTGCCACCGCACACACTGATCCCGGCATGAGAGAGGGCCCGGAGAAAAGGGATGATATTTTTACACCCTCTTCTAGGTAAAGCCCCTGAGAAGCTTAGCTGACCCCATCATCTGGGGATGGGAGGAGAGGTGGGGTCAGGAGCCACGAGCATCCCACCCTCCCCGGCCGAAGCTGTGGTGCCATCAGGGTTTGGGGCAGTTTTGTGTTCAGGAGTCAGAGCTGAGCAGGCGAAGGCAGCGGGATTTTTTTTTTTTCCTTTTTCCTTCCTCTTAACGGGTCAGAAATGCATATTCAGCATCTACGTCCAATTTAGCATTTCGTAAGGTGTGTAGAAGCACAGGGGTATAATTGGGTGGTGGTGTAAAAAAAAAAAAAAATGAAGCAACTGGTTAATATCTGTTGTATATACATTTTTTTGGGTGTGATTATAATGCCATTCATATTGGAATAGATGAAGGTTGAACAAAATAACCATTCTGTCTGCTCCCTTTCATTTTACTGCTCTTTATCACAGTCGTCTTGGGTGCACCCATATAGAAGGAAGAGACCTGTGTGCAGGACATGAAATTGTGCCTTCGACGAACGTTAGGACTGCTGGAAGTCGCAGCTTTATTTTGCGAGGTGCCCAGATCCCCCAGCCCATGCAGAATCCCACCGGTGAGGCACGCAGGCCGTGTTTCTAAATACTTGAAGAAGCATTTGTTGTGCAATTATTTGGCTTCACCCTTTTATTAGCTTAGAGGAAAGGGGGAAGAAGAAGCGCGCATCCATCCCTTCAGATGAGCCAAACAAATCCCTGCTCCAGCTCCTGAGATATTTTACTGGAAAGTTTTAGGATCTGTTTTTGTTTCAGGCACATGATGTACTTCCTAGAGTCACCTTTCTTAAGGTCTTATTTCGGTATGAGCTTTCCATTTAACTAATGCTTTCCTTTGGCTTCTTTAGCCCATCCCTTTTCATCATTCACTTATTAAAAAAAAAAAAAAAAAAAAGCAAAAGCTTCCTAAAATTCTGAATTTCCAGTCTGCCTCTTGGACATGGAGTAACAATTCATTCAGAGGTACCTCGCACCCATGCCTGAGAGACGAACTGGTTTTTAGAATTCCCACATTATACTTATTGACCAAACACTGACTTTTGCTGAGGGCAAACCTAGTATTGCATGTATTCGATGCACATATCCCTGCTCATTTTTGGTCATCAAAATTAGGAGAACTGGATGGTAAATCAGAGCTCTGGCTGCCGAGCATGAGTACACTTTTGGTGTTACAAAAAGTCTGTTTTCAACAAAAGCCTTGAAATTCCTGCTGAAGCTGCCTTAATTTAAAAATCAAAGTTTATTTGTAAGACTCATCTCTATGGTGTTTTTTTTCAAGTTTTGAAATCGTTTATTTATCCTCATCTCACGAAGCTGTGAAGTAGGTACTGTAGACATGGTAATATTTATTCTTGTTGCTGAAAGCATGTTCTTGTGTTCTGTATCATGTTGTATTCACGTGTTTTGTACCTCAATGCATTTGGGTTTGGGGTTTTTTTTATTTTTTTTTTTTATTTTAGAGCGCAAAGCAAAACTGAATCCCAGGATAACTGTAGTGCCCATGGCCCAGCATCTCTGGGCAGACAAACCTCAGCTCTATGAGAGAGATGAACCAGACTAGTCCATTGTAATTTTTTTGTTCGTATTGTAAGAAGTATTTATGATTTATGATATTATGTATTTATGGGGCTTTTTTTTTGGTTAACATACTGAACTTTAAAAAGCTCTGAGTCTGAGCGTCCCTTCAAAACATATCACTAACACGAAGCTCAGAAAAAAATCCTGAGCTCTCTAAATATTCCATCCTTCTTGGCATTTTCTGTTTTGTCAGCTGATGGACTGGAGAAGGTTTTGTTTTCAAATGAATTGCTTTAGTACTTTCTGGGGGTAGCTGTCGTGGAAGGGCACGGAGCCTAGGTTCAGTTTTGTCCTTTGTGCAAGTAACTGTGCATTAGATAATCACAACGAAGCCTTTTACCTTCCATTTATGGTGTGGAAAGTGTTTCTTGGTGTACTGCACTGCATGTGATAGCTGTCTCCATGGTTGACATTTGCACTTTAATAAACTCAGAGATGAAAAGAGGCAAGAGCAACAAATCCTTAAAACTTAGTTATTGCACTGACCCTTTTTGCAGGCTGGGGCTGGTTGGTAGAGTTTCCCTCTGGAGATGTTCCCGGCGCATCCCGGCTGCAGGGCCATGGATGCCCACAGGGCTTGAGGGGGAGTGTGAAGGGGCAGGGAGGGGAATTAAAATATAGATATGAATAACACAAACAGCTTCCCCAGCCCAAAATACATGCCAGGAGCCAGGCCCAAAGGTTTTCTTCTGTATTAACGTGCATCCAGCAGAGCTGATGGACCCGTGCAGACTCAGCTCTTGACTCCTTATAAGCATGGAGAGAAGCATTTTAAAGATACTGTGCAAAAATAACCTTTCACTGCAGGCTAGGTGCTTGGAGGCAGGGGGATGGGGGGGAAGCTGGGGGCTTCGTTCATACACGCCTGTGATGCAGAGGGAAGTAAATCCAGTTAAAGCACAAAGCTGCAGCCAGTGCTCCAGTTTCGTCCCCAGCCACATTCTCCTTTTTCCACAATTTGCGCGATACTAAATTGACTTCTAAGAAATTTCAGTTCACCCTCGGCTACAGCAGATCAGAGCATTTATCATCATCATCTCCATTTTGGGAAGGAACGTGGAGGAGCAGGGTTTAAAATTCACGTGAAAATTATTTCAAGTTTTGACGTGTTTAAGATGGACCAGCAAGGCTATAGAAGAAAAAAAGGAAGAATTTAATATCCTGACCAGTATCTTGACCTAAATATAGCCAACCTGTGGTTTAATTGAGGAAATCTAAGTTGCTATGTGTAAAGCATTTTCGTATTGTCTTGAGCCATCCTATATCAAGCACTTTCCTTCTCTACGTGCATTGGAATCGGTCCACAAAGAAAAACAGTTTTAAGTGCGTTGCAAGGCGTCCTCGCCTGAAGTCAGCCGCCAACGCCAGTCGCAAACCCACGAGGACTGTGTGGAATTGCACCAGGATCGGGGTCCGGTCACGTGTATCACAGGATATATAGGGAGATTTTTTTTTTAATTTTTAAAAAAGAACAAAAAAAGAAAGTTAAATAGCTTCCTTAGGAGACAAAAATGAACTCACACATGTGGCTAGTACAAGATTTGCCTTAGTGCTTACAGAGTGTGTGATTAATAGACTTCAGGAGTTGTGAGCTGATGCTGGATGGGGAGATGGATGAGGAAGGCGTCAAGGAAGGAGATGTTTTCTTCACAGGATCAATCCTAAACATTGCCATGGAAAAAAGCCTCCCAGGTAAACCGTCTCCACAACTTCCATCGGAATAATTCCCTGCAAAGGCTGTAGGTGAAGGACATAGCGCATGTCCCAGGCTGCTCTGAAGCCAAACACGCACTTCAGCTCCCCGAACTCTCCATCGCCGCTACAGAAGTCTAAATATTTGGGCTGGCAAGCCTGCAAAGCTGTGCATGCTTACAGGGGATTGTTTTATTTATTTTTTTTATTGCAAGGATGGATGCAGGCCAGCGCACTTAATAGTAACCACATGGTAAAATAAATAAGAATGCCTGTATAGACTTAAAAGTAAATGTTAAATATTTGCTCATTTTTTTCTGATGTCTTCTATGCCAGCTTTGAAATGGCCGTGTGGCAAACAGCACTTTTATTCTGCTGTGTTTTCTTAAGCCGGGAACATTTAATAATTTCTAATTAAACCATCTACATTTTGAATATTTATGAGCAAACTGATACAGGCTTTTAAATATGTGCCAGGGAGGGGCAGAAGCTGTATGCTACAGTCAGATTTAGGGGTTTTTTTTTCTTCCAAAGCCAGGTAAAAACTATCCACATTTTTCTGTTTTTGAGAAGGCATCCATCCCCTGGATACACCGAGGAGAAGCCATTAGCAATTTATATTTCTCTTCCTACATTTAGGAGCATTTTTCTTAAAATAAGCCATCATCCTGCAGGCCCACAGTGGAGAATAGCCCAAACACAGGGGCAACTGTTGGGTAACTGCTGCGAGTCGAGGGGAGCCAGGAGTCAGCCTTTACATATCTGGGATGCCTAAGTTAGCTTACAAAAATAAAGTAAATTCTGAGTGAATGCTTTATTTACTCTTTTTTTAATGCTTTTCTGGAAAGAAATGAGTCAGGTTTTCCACTATTTTATATATTCAACCCAGCAAGAGGGGTGGCACATTCTTCTGGTCTCAGTACTTATGTCAAGACCAAAACCAGCTGGTATTTATATGGTTTGCTTTTTAAAGAACGAATCTTCTGGGGAGTCTTGCACTTCCAGCACCTAAAACAGGCAGTAATGGGATGGAACAACTAAACTGCGCATTTTTTTTTTCATGCAAATGCAGAAACATTACAGCTAATTCAGAGCTGACCCCCAAGGTATTCCAAAAAGTGAGAAATCCTCATCATAACTAACATCGAGCTAACCAGGGAGGACATGCGCTAAAGAGCGGGGAAAAGGAAAGGAAACGTCTCTTGCACATTTCACAAAGTAAGCATAAAAAATAAAACTTTATTTACAATGGCATCAGCTCGCCGCAGTTGACCAACGTGGACTCTCACGGATGCGGAAAGCACAACAGAGACCTTCAGGGATGCTCCGGGGGAGAGCAGCTCTCGGGGCAGCTAGTACTGCTGTCTGTCTCAAAAAAAAGAAAGTTTCGCAGCGATGGGCGCCTGGGCAATATGAGGTTCATTTGTATCAATTATGCACGAGCATGCGAGGAAATTATACTGCAGCAAGGGATTTAAGGGTGTGTTTTGGCAAGGTAATGCACCCTGAGTGGCCCATGTTTGCAGCAGATGTGAACTAATATGGCGTATCTGAAGGCAAGTCAAGAATCTCCAATTTATACAAGTCATGACTGGACGGGGCTTTTTTTAGCTGCAGTTGGACTGGAAACCTGTATGACAGCTGAAGAGCAGACAAGGACTGGAAATACTTATTTAATATTTAATACTGGCTGTTTACATTAACCTTCCCCTGCCTTCAGAAGTTTTAAGCACATTTCTCCAGATCTCAAATGTCTATACACAGGAAGGAGAAGAAAATATGCATCATAATAAATAAAATCTGAGTTTACCTGAAGTTCAAATGCTCCACTAGAACATACCCATCTGAGAGAAGGGAGGGAAAAAAAAGAAGTAAATTAGCAAACTCCTGAGCAAATAAAGTCGCAGTGGCTAAGCACAAAGAGCATACTGTTGCTTGCCCCTTAAAACTGGATTGAAAAGTGACCACCCATGCCAGAGACTTTCTGCAAACTTACATCTGCCCTCCGAATTGCGGCAAATCACTGCGCTGCCCTCCGTGACATCGATAACATCCAGCTGTTCTCCAGCTGTGACCGGCAGATCAACTCTCCTCTTACTGGGGACCGAGCACTCTGCAGTGGCTGTGTTGATGACATTGATCTCCTTATCATACTGCAGAGAAGAAATAAAAAACACCAGTTAATTCTAGACTCTTGTGCGATGTCTTTAAGGGCAGTGGGGAGCGATGGAGAGAGGACATCTCAGAATGGTTGTGAGGTTTTACTTGGGGCTGAAGAGGGGGGAAAACAACCCAGCGACACGCCTGCTGGAGACCCCAGATTAGAGGATAGGGCAGCGGGTCAGTGGGACATCTCCTCCAGCCTAGATAAGGCCCAACAGCTTTCCACCATGCGTCTCTTAAGCATGACACATGGCTGCTTTCCTCCTCCAATGCGTACGTAATTCTCTAAAATACGTACCATAAACTTTTCTCTAAAATACTTCTCTTCTTTTTCCATCTTCTTGCTTTTTTCTGTGTTGTTTTTCGTGGCATTGAAGATATTTCTGCATTGAGAGACACACACGCACACACTTCTGAGCTCCATTTAAAGAACCAGTGGCACACTGGGAGATGCAACCCAGAGCCTAAGTCCGGTCTTGCCTGCTATGAACTCTTGGAAGAGCAAAGCACGCTGTTCGCCTCACAATTTTTCATAAAAGGATGAATATACAACTCAAACCTGCTGGTGAGCATAACTTGAGCCATTTTGTATCTCCATTTGGAATAACTGTTTTCTGTGTAAGCAGCGTGGGAACAAACAAACTCTTTATCAAGTGTTTCAAATCAGTCATGTTTTTATAGAAGTCAACAATTCACTTTTCCCCCAGCAATTTGCCTCCTTCTGGTTTTATTTATACTCAGACATAAAGGGTCCCCATATAACTCTCATCCTGAGTCATTTATGGAAGTGGGGCTTGACAGACCTCTCCAGATTTTTGTTGCTTTTTTAGCACATGGAGGAGAAAGTGACCCAAGCCGACATTTGTATGGCACTGTAAAGTGAAATACAAACTCTTATAATTGGGTCAAGAGGAGCAATGGCCATTCATGCATTCCCTGGGTATGGAGATGCCACTCTTCCTGGTTTGTACATGAAATCCCAACTGTGACATTCATTTGAAAACAGACAGGAAAAAAACCAGCTAAACAAACCCCACCCACTTGCAATAAATTATTCACCCTCGGCTAACTCTCACGTGCTTAAGATTAACAGGAGGGGAAACAAGAGCTGAAATTAGGGACTTTTAAGCTGTGAAGGGATTCTTCCTTGGCACTCTCAGCCTGCAGGACCTGTGATCTCTAAGGAACAGAAGAAATTGCATCGGCTTCCTGATAGTCTGTAAAATTATACGCGTGGCTTTGCGCAACACAACAAGTGGTGTTTAAGCAACCCCACACAGGAACTCAGTGGTAGGAACCCATAAAATAGACCTCTGATTTGCATTAGTTTGAAGTCCCGACTATTGGATCACAAAAAAGCTCATTGCAATGCACATTTTACTGATCTAAAAGGGAAATTAAAATTCCTAGTTCCATGTGAATTTTTGCAGTGCCGGTAACAAAAAGTTTTATTTTTGCTTTTATGCACAAATGCTACAGCAAGAGGCAATGCAATGAACCCAACTGGAAAAAGAAGACGCTAGAAACCAGTACTTTAAAAGAAGGGCAAGGGGAACACATAGGCAATTACTACGCTGTGTATGGGGCTTCTAAACACAGTGCTCTTGCCAAAATAGCAATGTCTCATCCACAGAGATCAAATACTTAATCAAGGCATAATTAACAAAGGAATGGGACTGACCAGGGCAGAAAAGAAGCCAAATATATAGCGAGTAGCATCTTTTTTTGTGTCAGCTAAGTGGGAAGACACAATACAACTTCAGGATGAGACCCTCAGACTATCCCCCGCTTGCATACAACTTATCCAAGAGTTTGTTTTGCCCTCAAGATATTTTCTGCAAAGTTTCCTGAAAGCTGTGTTCAAAGGGAAAGGACCCTGGAGCAGCAGCCAACACAAAACGTGTGCAGTCAGGGGCATCCCCCTCCTGCAAATGACTGCAGAGACACGTACGAAGTTAGACACACAGGAAAACATAGAATGGAAATCTAGACCTTTCTGTATCATTGCTGCTTTTCCTTCGGTCCTTATCCTCTTTCGCCGTCAGAAATTTTGGCATCCAAGTTTTGTACTTGTTGTCCTTCTCTCTGAGAGGAGGGGAAAGAGCCACACATATATTAAAGATCTTCCAGCGGATTGTATCCCCTCCCCAAACCCGTGTACCTACAAAGTTGTGATTTTTCTCCCTGGCTCCCCCACAACCACCGCTGAAACGCAAACACTTGCTGCGATTTATACCAGCACGCGCTGCCGCCACAATCATCTGGCAGCAAGACATCGAGACATGCTGTTCCTATTAAAAGTAATTTTTCTGACAAGGAGCTTGCCAGGACTGGGCTGATTATTGGGTCTGGGAGCCGGAGTTTTCCTTCCTTAGGAAAACTATCTGAATTTTCAGATGTTTCAGGGAGCAGCTCTCTCCTTTTCACGTCACTGGCACTAACTAGGTAGCATTGAAGAAACATTCTGCGGGATGCTCCTTGCCAAATTAAACACACATGGGGAGGGCACCTGGACTGAATCCTGACCAGCTCATGACCCTTGGTGGCTTGCAGTACTGCAGGCTCCCCAGGGAAAACGTTTGTGCCAAGAAGAACATCTCCTTGGCCCAAGATCAGCCCCAGGGGAGGGCACCCTCCTCACCTCAGCTCCCTCTGCACCGCCTCGACGTCGTCGTACACCATGTCCTCCTGGGAAACAGCTGCTGTCAGCCAAAGCGCAACAGAGAAAATTATTAGGAGACATCATTCTGAGCCTGGTACTCAAAGTGATGGATTGCAGAGGAAAATTGGGGCTACTGCTTGTCGCCCAACCCAAAGGGACCAAGGCAATATGAAGGGAGGATCCTCCGGACTCTTAAAACCAGCTAAAACTCCAGCACAAGGCAGGATGCTTGGGTTTGTTAGTTGTGTTTGTGGGCAGTCTTGTGGATGGGTTTGGCCATCCAGCTCCAGGGATGGAGCAGGAAAAGCAGCAAAGCCCCAGCTTCGCACCACAGCCAGCCCGGGCTGGGTTTCCATCCCGAGGACACGGGTTCGTTCACTCCAGTACCTTCCCAAGGCTTGATTAGTGGGGACAGTTTTTGCATCCACCCCCATTTACGCAAGGCATGAACTTGTCCCTCCAGCAGGCACCGAGAAACAGCGAAGTTTTACCCCTGCCAGAGCACGGTCGGCTGTCGAACACCACCGCCAGCCTGGAAGCAGTACCTCAGCGGGGACTGCTTAACACGTTGCCTTCCTAAACATATTCAGATCTGCAAGCGGAATGCTTGTCTTCAAAAAAAACCACCCAAAAATAAGTAAAAAAACCCACCCTCAAATGAAACGCTAATTTATATCAAGTCTTCAAAGTTAACACTGACACGTGACGTGATTTTGAGAAAGGCACGATGCCTAAAGTTGCTTTTTCCATTGTGCAATACATTTGCCTCTTCATACACACACATACACACAGAAATCCCCCAGAGCCAGACAGATGTATGTTGCTTACCTAAATTTGGCACCGAAATGGAAAACAATCTGCAGATAGAGAGAGACTTTTAGAAACAAGTTTGCACAGCAGCGTCACCCAAAAAGCCATGAGCACTGAGAAGCCGGCAGCATGCAGTGCTAGCAGCTGAGGCGATGGAGGCAGGTCTAGGTGCACAAGGTCCGTGACACCGTCCATGTTTGCCAGAATTACACTTGCTAAATAAGCATCTCCATCCTCTGGCAACAGCAAGAGCCATGTGTTCATCGAGCAGGTTATGAAACATCTACATTGCATCCAAAGAATAGTAGAAATCGACCAAATCGCCCTCTTCCTGCTCATCCCTATGCCCCTTCCAAATAGCTAGAGGGCTGATGGACAGCTGGTGATTGTAGTCAGTAGTAATTCCCTGAAAATATCGTGGGTTACCCAGGAATTTAAATGTGACAATGATTGTAGATATCTGAGATGTTTGCAGGAGCTTTAAGGGTTCTTTGCGACAGGAGAATGGCATGAAACCTGCTGGCTCCTTCCCTATAATGATATTTAGCCGTAATGCAGGAAGGATCCACTGACATGGCAGAGCGCCTAATGTGAGAAGGTTTTTAAGTAAAAAAAACCCTTCCTCAGATACAAGAGGAAAGGGTTCATTTGGAATTTCTGAAGAAATAGGAAAAAATAGCATTTTCCTGGCCTTCAGGCACTGTGCATGGGGTGAGGCACACGCTGGCAGCCGTGGAAGATGGGCTCTGCAGGCAGCTACTGTGGACCTGAAGAAAAGGCAGTTTCCTTGGAACCTTAACCGGGGTTAAAATATTAGTATTAAGAGTATTAAAGTAATATTAAGAATATTAAAGCAAGAGTACCCGAAAGGGCGCTGTAGGAATTTATACAATATCCTCTGTCCTAACTTGTCGGACTACAGATGCAACAGGAAACTTCTTCAGCAGATGCTGTTGCCATCTGGACTATAAATGATGCTTTCAATAAAAACCCTCAGTCCTTAAGAGCCACATCATCAAGTCTTTGCCAAATCCCATCCCACAGGTCTGGGCAGCAGGTGGCACATTTCTACATTCCCTTGTGTACCTGCATCATGCTGAGGTACCAGAAAGATACCAAAGACAGCAAGAAAGCCTATGAAAACTTGGACACTGCTGTAGGACCAGCTGCTGTGGATTCCTGATGCCAGAGACTTGGGCGAAGCTGCACAGATGGACTATTGGCCACATCTGCCAGAGCAGCTCCTAATGAGTTGATAGAAACACTTTTGGCATTACTTTCCCAGTAAAGTTGTATTCCTCACTCCTAGACCTCCTGATCTCAAATCATTGCAAATATGAATGCTCAGGTTTAGAGGCAGAAGGTGTTGGACAGCCAGTATTTTCTTACCTTAAGTTTTCCTTGAGCTTGATGTTCCTCAGCCTCAACTTTTCTTTCTTAAACAAGTTTCCCAATCTCTTTTGTTTTTCTGTTCTGTCCGAAAGAGAAACAGCTTTTAAACTGAAGAAGCACTAGGCACTGAATTACGTGAGAGCTCCACCACTCATAGCCCCAGAGATCCTGGAGCAGATAAAGGAAGGTAAGCAGACCTTAGACCTCAGCTCAGCAGTAGGCTTTAAGCCTTAATGGCATCATGCGGATGGAGGATGGAATCATCGGGGTAGACACCAAGACAGCAAAAGGTGCTTAATTATAAAGTCCAAGCTCAAACCTTTGCTTAGCTTTACACTTTCCTGTGTTAATTGAAGTTGTCCTCCTCTGACCCAACAGAGGATCTGTTGGACTCAATGATCATAAAGGTCCCTTCCAACCCAGGTGATTCTACAATTCTAACAACTACAGAATGATCCAGGTTTCTTTGGAGTAAAAATCCCTGGTGAAAGGGACAAAAATTCCCCAGAAGCATGCAGTGCCCATTAAAGAGGACATCAGGAGCACCTGTCTGTGCCACACTTCATCACACATTTCTATTGCAGACGCTCTTGAGAAGGATGTTCCACTACACACGCTCCTCTGAAGCTTATGGGGGTTGCAAAGCTACACAGCAATTTTCTAATAAAGTGTCTGCAAAGAACCAAGATGGGGGACATTACCCATGTGCAGCTACTATTAAAAATACTTTATGTGTGTCAACACACCTAATCCTGCACGTGGGATCCATAGAAAGATTCCACAAAGACTGCTTTGGGGATTAAGACATTGACCTCTGAACCCTGTGAATTTTGTCCCAACCCTACCTTTGTCATGAAATTCCCTTGCAAACTCAGCAAGATGCACTGCTCCTCTGTGAATCAGGAATAGAGTTTAATTTCTTGCTGCCATTCCGCACCCATATGCAGAGAGGGGCAGAGGGGGTTTGGGTGCACTTCCTAATGGGTGGGGGACACCCATGGTGGGTCCGGGAGCCAGGTGCAGATGCCAACACACTACACAGTGGCTGGAGACGCTCATGCACCTCCACCACTCAACTCCCATGGACAATTTGCTGAGGAATGACATTTTCACCTTTTAATAAGTGGCCAGTCACCCCCTGGGTTTCAGGTTTCCCACATCTTTCCCCCTTTCCGAAGCATGCAGGCTCTACGTGCTCGCGTAACCTAGGCTTGAATTCAGATGGAAGCCAGTACGAGTCTCATATCCATCAGGGAAAAGCAGACGTACAGCAACACCTTGTTATTCCTCCCACACTGCTCCTTAGAAGAGAGCCACCAGATGCACCCAAAGCAACTGTGTGCAGCATCCCCAGCCCATATGCTGTTCCCAAAGGCTGTCTCCGTTTCTTACAAAGGGATGCAGGACATCTTCTACTGCATGAGGGTAGGGAACCACACAAAGCTAATAAGTAAAAACATGACAAACTTCACGTTTCACCTCTAAATCCATTTGGGAAGCTCAGGCAGCATATAAACCTGAGGCTGCAAAACTCATTGCTTTTATAACACACCCGGTGGAAGCAAATATCTTGAGAAGCTACGTAGAAAAGAGCAGGTTGCAAGTTAGTTACAGCATGTCAGCTGTGGGCGTTAGCTCCCAGCCTGGGCTCCTTTCAGCTTTCCAACCTTCTGTGATATGAAAGGTGTGCTATTTGTCCCTTTTTTGTGGGGACAATGTCCCCATTTGTCCCTCCAGCATTACCTCTTTTGGCATACAACAAAAAAAAAGGTGTCATTTCTGAGCTACAGCTGAGCAACGCTTTTGATCAAGAGAAGGGTAGCAAGACTGTCCTGTGTGTTTTATGCAAGCAGAGGTCTGTAAGAGGAGCAGTCCCAATGGATGGAGAGTGCTACAAGCTCTAATAGGAAGGCCTCGCTGCTTAGGGGTTTAGTTTTGGTAAATACTTTTTGTTCCCTAAGTGTCAGCCAAAGGGGAAAGAGGGAGGAAGAGGGGAAAGAAACTCCTTTTCTGCTACTTCTCTGCAGTTGTGTTAGGGGGGAAAAAAAAGACTTCCAGCCAGAACCTGGCATGTGAAATCAATGAAGTATGGTCAGTATTTCAAAAGACAGGCTAAGAAATCGCAACTTACTCCGGTTTTGCTGGATTATCACCCCCAATCTCAACATCTTCATATGTTTCTGCGTAGCTGTTTCCTGCAACTTCAAACCAAGGCAGGCCATTATCACCAACAACGTTCAGTAGCGAGGAGGTGAGGTTTGCTGGACAAATTGCACCCAGGCCATTACATTTTACTCTTATGGAGGCTTCAAGGTTGCTCAAATGAATTCCATGCTAGACACGTGTATTGCTCCCCACTGGTTTTAATGGGAATTCAGAGCAACCACGCCAGAAGGAGACACCAGAGATGTTGAAAGTTAAATGAAGCTATTCACATCATCTCCCAGGGACCATCCCAAATTAAAAGCAGCTCCCGTTTGATCTTCCCCATGTGCTGCACTTACTGCTGGCTGATGCAAACTGACTTGAGGCATCTGACGCTTGGCTGCTAAAAGACAGAAATATTATATGGGGATGTGCTGCAGCAGAGTTTTTAAAAGACATTTCACAGATACATCCATTGCAAAGAGCCCAGGTCCATACTTACAGTCTATCTTGCATTTCCTCAACGTCATCATATATATCCTCTGGTGCCTGCGGAGACGGACAAGTGTTTTGGTTCAAGGCTGTTCCTTCTACCTCAGGCTTTGGAGCACCAACATACACCCAGCGCACTGGAAACAAGAAAGGACCTTTGCTTTAGAAGCTTTTCTGAGGAACTTCTCTCAGGGCAAGGGCAACTGTTGAGCATAACAGGTGATGCCACAACAAATAAGAGCCTACAGACATTCTTTCCATTCCAGGAGACCAGGTAAGCCTCTGCTCTGATCCGCTTTGAGAAAGAAAAGCATTTAACTTTAAAACACGTTAAAGTTTTAAACGTCCATCAATATTCTCAGTTGTGGTAGCTCTGACCCAAACGCTCCTCACCAGAAAACATCTCAAGAGACTATTCATGGATGTTCACAGAGTGATTGAAGGGAGGGCTTAGCATGGTTGGTGGAGATGCTAAGATCCAAATAATGGGCCGCTCCATTGGGAATATACCTGTAAATCAACATCTCAGAAAGGAGGCAAGGAGAGAGACTATGCCAGAGATTATTTCACCAAGGGCTGGAATAGAACATGAAAGTTGCACCTCATGATGTGAGATAAAGATTATTACTGAAGGTCTCTGCTAACTGGCAATATTAAACCCTTAAAATTGATTTTAAGAGGGTTGTAATAATGCAGAAATGCAGCCACACAAATAAAAGCAGATAGTGTTTCTAAATGAACATGGGTGCACCAGAAACATGCACCACCACAATATGGTCTAGTTAATGAGGAAATTTCTGCAAAACATTCAAAAACATTGAAGGAACATTGAGGAATAAAAGGATGAGTTGGGGGGCAGGGGGAAACCACACAGTTCTCTCAATCAGCCTCTCTGGTGAAGCACTAGCAGGAGGCTCACCATGAGCACTTTAAAAAAAAAAACAACCACCAGCAGAAATTACCTCCAGCTGTTCAAAGGTCAAGCAAACCAGCAAGATTTCTTACAAAAACAGACCCCAACCAAACCAGAAAATTATTATGAGGTGATTTAAAATTAAAAAAAAACCCAACACAAACCAAAACTAAAACAAACTCCACCAAAACCAAAAAACCCAACCGAAGACCACACCAATAACAACAGCCACAGTCAATTTACACTTCCTCCTTCACACTCCTGGTCTGTCTGCAGAGCCCAACAGAGCTACTTTTCCCTTTCATCTCTGAAATGCTCCCGTGTGACACTAATGCCTTGCAGAGGTAGGACTAAGCCTTTGCAGAGTAGAGCCTGTGCATACCTACACCTGAAGTTGCAAAATAGTGTTTACAGAGGAGACATGACTGGGTTTAATTGTCCAGCTAAGGTGCACATCACCAGCTCCAGACATTATCCCAGAGCATCATGACAGAAGAAGCCCAAAGCCCGAAAAAGTCTCACTGGAACAATGAAGAAGATGGAGCAAGGAACCACCATCCATCTTAGTACGGGACAGGGGGAGACTTCAAACTCTCATTCTGCTCACGTATGTTTCTACCACAAACCCCAGCCAAACCCTTTTCTGAGACTCAATAAATTATGAGAAGCAGAGGAGATGGATTTCAGCTCTCTCGGATAAGGGCAATCTGCTAGAAAAACAAACACCTCGGTTTGAGTTACGCAGATGGTTAACCAACTTAGGAAGCTATTTGCAAAGCCAAAATAAATGATTCAGACCAGAATACAAATGTGCATGCAACCTTTTGCCCTGCTTTAACTAAATTGTTTCAAGAGTTGCATCCAAATTTAACATTATTTCCCATATGGAAGAGACATTTGGGCAACAGATGGGACTGAGGATCGAGGAAACGTTCAACAGGGCAATGAGATACTCACAGAACTCTACTCTGTCTTTTGCCAGCCTTCGTGGGGTAGGATGCTTTGTGGTCTGGGTACTGGCCACATCCTGCTTCACTTGTGGCACCTTCATCCCGCCTTTACCATCTTCCTCGGTTTGGCTATTGGGAGATACATATTCACTTCCACCTGTCTGAGATCAGACATTCGGTTTGGTCAATACAGTCTTTCAAAACAACTTTCTAATATAAGTTAATATAACTTACACATATATACATATATAAGAATATAAATTATCTTTTTGTGGACTTAAAGTTCCATGCCCTTTTCCATCAGGGATTTCTGGTAGACATAAGTGTTGCTTAGCAGCACTGCCTGCTTTTTTGGCAGTGACAGTTGAGCAATGAGCAGGCAAAAGAGAAGGCAGAAAACCCAGGTGATTAAGGACTCAAATTTTAACTGTTTCCCAAAGAGAGGGAGGCTAGAAGGAGAAAAGACATCCTGCAGTAATTATTAAAAGTAATCTCAAGGATACGATACCTTGAAAATTTTGTTTCTTTCCTGTTCCGCTCTTTCAATACTTGTTTTCTCCTCTTTTTCATCCTCTATTATGGCTCTTCCAGGACTGAAAATTTCAGAAATGAGAGACATCTCAGAACAAAGACAGGTTAGCCAAGTCGCAGACAGACAGATTGCTTTGTGATCATGCCCAAATAAGCAACTCATTTTCCGTCTGAATGAGGTAGATGCCAAAAAGACCACCAGTCCTAAAAGTAAGGACAAATCCAAATCTAAAGGCTACTGGTTACTTGGGGTAATAGCAATTGTTCTTGGAAGAGACAAACTAAGCTAATTGTTTTCTAGTAGCAGGAATGGACAAGCTAGATCCCTTTGCCAGTGGTGGTACCTGGCTCATGAGATGTGTCTCTCACCATATTACAATTCAGGGAAGAAGATACAGAAACAGGAGGCAGAACATGTTGCCTTTTTTTCCAGCATCACAGCATTTCCCACTGAAGTGATCCCGTTTTATCACATGATTCTTCAATCCCCATTGAAAAAACAGCCTTCAGCCAGTGACAGTAATTATACACTGCAAGGAGTTTGAAAAGTGACATTTATAGGGTGAAATTCAGGGTGGACCTTGCCTTTCCCACACAGCTTTGGGCCTGGAACCTGGTGTCCCAGTTTGAGAGTCTCATACCTCTCCCTTCTTATACTGAAAGAGTTCAGGTTTCAGTAAGAAAAGACAACGTATTTTTTTGTCTGCCAGAGGAGAGTAGAAAATCTCCCTTCCGGATATGCTTTAGAATCAAAACAATCTTAGAAACCGTGAGTGCTGACACAGAAAAGCATCATCATCTACATTGTCCTGGTCATGAAATATATGAAATTTCTTTCTATTTACTGAGTGTTACAACATTCTAACCCTAACCTGGGTTAGTTGTGGGGTTAGAAGCAGCTTGAGAGAAGGGAAAGGAAATTACCTGGATTTGGCAAAGCAAAATGTTTTCTGTTTCTAGAATAAAGAAGAGGAAAACCTTCAGCTTTTTTCAGCAGTCAAGCTTTTATACAAGGCCACAACTGTCAACTAGTATTTAGAAAAATATTTCTTTAGAAAGCCCAGAAGCATTTTACATTTGGAATAGTCATCAGACAAGGATATTTCCGCTACTTTGCAGGACAGGGTATACACATATTGACAAACTATATAGGGATAATATAACAGTGCAAGGGATCAGGCCAATGAAGCTACCGGTCAGAACGAAAGCAATTACAGGTTGGAGAGCTTACAAAAGAGGAAGAAGTTTTTATATTAAATAAAGATTTTCCAACCTACCATAAAATAAGACTACAGCCAAGCCAGAGAACCTCTCTGCAAATCATGCACAGATAAGTGCATTTGGAAACCTGTGCTATTTCCTGGACAGTTTGATTGCTTTGCAAGTTAGGACTTGAAAGTGGAGTTTGATGTTTTTCAAAGAAGTAGTGTCCCCTCTTTTAGCAGAGCCAGAACCGATACCCAGTATACGATCATCTCCTGGCAGGAGGTGATGTGTTCTCTCAGCCTAGCTACCCCCTGTGAGCTTGGTTGTGTGGCCAAGCAGGTCTTCACTATAGGATATCTCCACTGCCAAGGTGAACTACCATCCCCTGTGTAGATAGTGTAAAATGAAAAGAGTCAGGTCATAGTTTGCAGCAGAGACATCCCTGCAGCAGGGGACAAAAACCCATATAGTCGTGCCCACAACAGTTGTCCTCACTTAGGAGCTGAAGCCTGAAGTGTGCTGCTATGAGAAGGAACCAGGCTCAATTTTGCTTTTACGCCTTCACAGAGGGATTACCAGCAGCAGCCCACCTCTGACAGGAAATTCCAGAAGAATTCAGTGGATTTTTCCTCCAAGAATTCATGATCTTGATATTGGTGGTTGACACTTACTTGGTCTACCACCAACATCCAGATGGTGTTATCACTTCCTTAAATGTTTGCAGAGGAAGTCAAGGGAACTGAATCTCTCCCCAGTGCGTTTGGAAACCTCATTAGTCCTCGTGTCCCCGCTGCGATTTCTTATTTATTTTTTGAGAGTCTTCACAGACAACGCACATAAAGATATATTTGGTAGGTAAGAAATACAGATATCAAAAATCTCCAAGATAGGAAAGCATGATATACATGGTATAATCAAGTCGAAAAGATCAAAAACAGCTGTGGGGAGACTTACCTTGTGCTCTTGAGGCTCTGCCTTAGGCGCTAGAAAAGATATTTGTGAACAAGTATTACTTTTTAGTCTGTGTTTAAGTCTCTTGCAACTTTAAGTTGCAAAACCCAACTCCAGCCCACGTGCTCAGCATCCAGGCACACTTTCACCATGGCACATTCACCGTGTCCTACTGGCCAGGGTCCTTCAATTTGCTATTTGAATGTTGGCTTACATTCAGAGGACTGTGGCATTGAGCTTGGCTGGCCACAGTTTTCATAGTCCCCGGGGAAAAACCAAAAGGACTGTGGTGGGCCGCCCAAGGAGGTTGCTCGGCTCCTATTCCAATGGGAGAGAAAACGATTGCAAAAGGCAGAAACTAACCTCCCCAAAAAAGGGAAAGCTTTGAAAAAAGGTAAAAGCAGAGCAGTGGCAACTCTGCTAGAGAAAATTATACTGGGAAGAAGTAGTGATGGAGATGGAAAAGCTCTGCACCCTGAAAAACACCCATTCCCAAGAAGATGCTGAGGTTTGCCTCACTGTCTTATTTTCTTTCTCTTCAACATAGGTAGTGTCTCATGACTTTTCCCCACTGCAATTTTACTGTAAGCACCATCTCACCATCAAAATGGTGGTACGTTTTCATCTGTGCCCCAAAGTCCTCATACTGTGACAGTGTGCAGAGGGATAATACAGACGGTCATCTTTGGTCACCCCTACCAGTGTGTAGCTGCTTTTCTCAGCTTGAAGAAACTATTTTATTTCCTTTTTTAAAGGCTCTGTCCCAGATAGCATGTAATTCACCTCACAATCTTGCCTTGCAAAATACCTTCAATGACACCCAAGGTTGTGGCGTCCTCAGACTGATTGAGGTACGTCGGGCTTTCTTCGTAATTATGCCGCTCTTCAAGTTGAGCACTGAGAAGATGAGGGAAAAGAGAGAAGAAATTTTTTTCTGGTCCTTTTAGAAGTCTAGGAAAAAAAAATCATCTTAAGGATGAGGTATTCAAATGCTTTGATACCGGGCCTTCAAGAAAGCAAAATGAAATCAGGAATTCCTCAGGGAGAGAGGAGACCTGCGCCAGACGCAGGGTTTGGCCGACCCCCCCCCTTCCCCCCCAACTTTGCACCCCAATGCTTTCCCTTTGGGAGGACAGGCTGCACTTATAGGGCTCAAAGCACATCAGGAGAATTCATACTGGGATTATGGCCTTCTGCCTACAGCGATCCCGCGAGTAGAAGTGGAACAAAACACCCAATGAAATAAGAGCACAGGATTTTTCAAACCCACCACAGCTGCTTAAAAATTAATAACAACCCTGTTGCATTGTTTGGCATGCTCTTTCTCACTTAAGGAAGCAGGAAGGGGAAAACACGGGTATCAGGGAGCACACATAAAGGTCCTGCTCCTGAGCTTGTCAAGTGACACGCTGCATGCCGACACGGCGAGTGGCACTTGCCAGCCGTGGGGGGAGGCAAGGTGTCACAGCCACGGCACCACACAGCCTCAAGTACTGGGCTTCCCAGCCCGGTCCCAGTCTCCTCATCCTCATTTTTCCATTCCTCCTGCAGAAATTCAAATCAGGTTTGTTTGGAAATGGGTGCAGGGAGAAATCCAAGCCTTCCCAGAGCTCCCAGGCAAAGCCCCGAGGCTTCCCTTCCACGCACGACAGCAGAGCTTTGGGCAGCTCGGGAGCATACTGGTAAGTGGCGAATGTACAAGATACAGCTTGCAAGACCTGCAGGGGATGGGCTAGGGTGGTGAAAGAGCATCAGAAGAGTTATAGAGACAACCCCCATACTTTTTTTAACAGTAAGTCTATAATAAACCTCAGGGAGGGTTTGGTTTTCCTTGCGTCACCCTGCTGTCACAACTCAGTGTCAACACGGTAAGGACTAAGTAGTTGTTGCAAATCAGAACAAGAGGAACAAGAAACTCAAGGTGCGTTTTAACCATAGTGAAATCAGAGTAAGAAATGGCAGCTAAAGTCAAGCAGAAGCTTGTTCTGATGCTGCAGGCTGCCCCAGCCCGCTGTGGTCTCCTGCACCCCCCAGCACTGGGAGGCAGTCTGACTTGCTGGTCTCACAGCAAGTTTTGGACACGCACATCCCACTGAAGTGCACACCCGTATACATATTGAATCAATACCACAAGCAGGTTGTTTTTTTTTTTTTTTAACCAGTGTCATCGCTTAAGGAAGAGGAGACTAGAAAAAAAACAAACAACCCTGCCCTTCCCCAGCCCAACCTGGGGATAAAATAGCATCCCCAGAGCTTGGCTGGACATCAGGCAACCCTTTATATACACCATGGGGCTACACTGGTCCTGAAATTCAGCTGGGTTGATGGATCCCTGAGTAGTGTCAGCGAAGGCAGAGTGTTTATCCCCAAACAAGGAATCAGAGCTCAAGATTAGTTGGCACAACCGACCACGTCAGTGTCTCTAAGAGACCAGACCTCATTACAGGTGAGGGCTCCCACCTCTGGGCTTCAGGGAGGGGAATTTCTGCCCCCCAAACCCCGTGGTTTTGCTTTTAGGCTGGAGTTCATGTAATTCATTTCCCCAGTTATCACATGGTTAATATTTAACAAGTGACCTATTATAAAGACCATACCAAAAGTATTAGAGGAAGATAGCTAATCTTGCTGCAATACATTACTAGGACAGCTTCCTTGTAGTGCATGGCAGCTTTGGAGCTGGTTATTTTTTGACCAGCCCTCTTCTGACAAGTACAGGTTAAAAGTTAAACAAAACCCCAGCCAACGCTGTCAGGAACACCTTATGATGTGAAAAGCACATCTTGCTGTGTTGTTAGCTGCAAGAGTTCATTGTTTGGGCACAGAAAGTATTTTAAGGATTTGACTTTTTCTTTTTTTTTTTTTTTTTGCTTTGGTTTAGATATTCTGTTTCCCATTTTCCCAGCTGTATATTCACGCATCTAAGACTAAACATGTATATGAATATTTCTTCTCCACTTTCGCTGGTTGTGTGGCACAGAACCAGGAGCACTACACAACCATTCACGAGAAGTGAGACACACGCCAGAAAAAGCCAGGACCCCCCCTTGTATACAAAACCAATTCTGTCTGCAAGATTTTTTAGCCATTTCAGACACTTGCAGCACCAGAAGCTGAACCGCTCGGCTCCTGTCCACTGGTGAGCGAGTTTGGACCACCGCTCAATAAAAATCTCATTTCGGCACCTGGAGACAGCTGACGTCCTGGGGATGGGGAGGGAGGGCAGCGGCTGCACAAACACGCAGGAGGGCAAGCTCCTCCGCTGCTGGCAAAAATACCCCTTCAACACCTGCCGGTTACGTCAGGGCTTTGTTTCAGCAACAGTTCTCAAAAGCACCTCTTTCCTAAAAACACCAAGCTTGAGTACATGGAAAACAGGAAGCAAAAAATGCACGGTGGGCGGGTGCAACCAAAGCACTGGCAGGGTTTTCCCTCTGACCAGCTAAACCAGATCTAATGACACACAGCAGGGCTCTCCGTGCTGCTCAAAGAGCTCGGAGGAGAAAATAGGGAGGAAGCTTTCTACTGTAGGAGAAAGTCATCCCAGCCAGCTCTGAGCTTCCCACATAGGTTCGCACAATCCACAGAGCTGCAGCAAGTGACTGCCTATGGGAGTGGGACGTTCCCTCCAGGTTGCAAGGGGATCGTAGAATCATGGAATGATTAGAGTTGGAAGGGACCTTAAAGATCATCTAGTTCCAACCCCCCTGCCATGATGCAGGGACGCCTCTCACTAGAGCAGGTTGCTCAAAGCCCCATCCAGCCTGGCCTTGAACACCTCCAGGGATGGGGCAGCCACAGCTTCTCTGGGCAACCTATTCCAGTGTCTCACCACCCTCACAGTAAAGAATGTCTTCCTAATATCTAATCTAAATCTACCCTCTTTCAATTTAAAACCATTACCCCTCATCCTATCGCTACCCTCCCTGATAAAGAGTCCTTCCCCATCTTTCCTGTAGGCCCCCCTGAAGTACTGGAAGGTCTTTCTGGAGCCTTCTCTTCTCCAGGCTGAACAACCCCAACTCTCTCAGCCTGTCTTCACAGGGGAGGTGCTCCAGCCCTCTGATCATTTTGGTTGCCCTTCTCTGGACCCGCCTCCAACAGCTCCATGTCTTTCCTGTACTGAGGGCTCCAGAGCTGGATGCAATATTCCAGGTGGGGTCTCACCAGAGCGGAGCAGAGGGGCAGAATCCCCTCCCTCGCCCTGCTGGCCACACTCCCTTTGATGCAACCCAGGATGCGGTTGGCTTTCTGGGCTGCAAGCACAGATTGCTGGCTCATGTTGACCTCCTCATCCACCAACACCCCCAAGACCTCCTCAGGGCTGCTCTCAATCCATTCTCCACTCAGTCTGTGTTTGTGCTTGGCATTCCCCAAGCTCAGGATGCCTCAGCATCACAGGATGGGGATGCTCCCATCACCTACGAGCCACACGTTGCCTCACTCACCTTTCGGGAGTCAAGTAATCCTCTTCAGCAGCAGCTGCACACAAACACACAGAGGATTAGCGTTGGAAGGCAGGACCACCCTCCCACAGAACACGGGCTGCAGTGATGGGGAGGTGTGACGGGGACAGCCCTTACTCGAGGCAGCACGCCGCACACAAAGGCAGGCGTGAAATAAGATTGCCAGCAGAAACTGGGGATGTGGTTATGTTAATATGTCATTATTTCTTGTTTCCAGGCAACAACCTCAGGCTTTTTAGAGATCAATAATTGAGGAATACTGAGAGAGTATGGAGACGACAACATACAAATGTAACTAGTTTCCTCCATCAAATTAATATATTTAGAAAAGGCAAGTAGATTAGAAAAGAGTTTCAGTGAAAGCCTCCCTCTTTCCCTCTTATTCTTATCAAGGCTAGGGCAGACCAATAAGCACCAGCACAGTAAAACCAAAGAGAGTTTAGCTGAGCCCTTCCTAGAAAAGCAGCTCCCTTCGAATTCAGCAAAAGTTGTGCCTAAAGATGTGGCTATAATTAAGCCTGTATTTATATAGAAACACTATTTAGCAGCTTAATAAGCGGTCCAGAATATTCTATTATGCAACTTCAATAGGGTTTTATTATGGGAAACTGAACTTTTGCATTTCTTGATGTTGGAACATTTAATGACGTTGCCCTCTGTTGTATTTAAAACAGAGGGGGGGGATAAGCAGACCAGTTTCTACCGATTTTATTGTGCCTTCCCACAGTCGTGTGCTGCAGAGTCAAGGCATTTCCCATTGAAGAGGAGTGATAAAGATCAGTTCGCCACGGATGCAGCTGCTGCTGCTTTACAGCCAGCTGTAAACTGCTCACGACATGCTACAGTTGGGAGGAAAGTGGGTTTCTGCACTGGGGATGACGTCCAGCCTGGAAAGCCAGATCCCTTTTCCAGATTAAGAGCGAAAAATCAGCCTCACCGAAACTGTTGGGCTCTTTTTAATATTTGAGGAAGATGTTAGAAATAACTAACAACGTCTCATTTCCGTGTGCTGGGAATGGTGGCTTTATAGATGTCAATAAACTGCAAATTATAATTCATTTTCTGCATAACAGGTTTGGGGACAGACACTAGAAATCTCTTACTTGTTTCATTTCCTCTGTGGACTGAAGGCATGGCGATTCGGAAAGCGCTGAGATCAAAGTTTGGGGGTCTCGCTGGCTTCCCAGGGGCTGGACCCAGGGACTCAGGTGAAGGGAGAGGTTTAATTCTTGGATGCTTGGTCCCAGGGCTCTCAGACCATTTTCCTGCTCTGGGCTGGCAGAAGGGAGGCTCCGATTCTGCTCCAGAGAAGCACAAGGACAGGCAACGATTAGCCCCCGTTTAAGCAAAAAATCTCTGTAGGATCACTAGTTGCTATACAGAATTTTCTAGCCAGCTCTGCTTCCACCCAATTTCAGTGTCCCCGTTACACAGCAGGGCTCTTACCACAGTAGAATGGAAAAGTAAATGGAAATGTCCATTTTTACAGATTTTTACAAAGTAAGCCATGTTGGGGCCTCAGCTCTCGACAGGTCCCTTCCTCTGGATTATAAAATATTAGCCTAATTTTCTGTACCGATAACAGTTTAATCTGCCAGGATTTAGTGGCATAGCTGTTTTCCATACACAGTCCAAGCAAGGTAGCTTTCCAGGGTAAACAAAGACTTAATCTTTTCAGTGCCCCGTCACTCGGTGTGACGTCAGCAAGGAGAACTTCGCGGCATTCGAGTTTCCCAGCACCAGTTTCTGTAAGAAATATTGCAAGGAGAACAGGCTCTCCGAGCTCAAATGTGACCTTTTGCAAAGCTGGGAGGGTGCAGACGGGGATTTCAGTTTTAAGCCATTTTAATTGGAACTAAACCATCTTTGCAGAAAAGCCAATCCTTTACGTGTCTGCGGGAAAACCGAATAGCGGGTTATAGTCACGTTTACCTTGTAAATGTGAAAGGCCAAAGCAGACCAAAACCGAAGACACTCCCCTGTCCTCACTCTTCCTCCTACTCTTAAAAATGTGGATAATTTCTTAAAGTGAGCTTTAAAATATTTGGTGGAGATTGGGAGCCTGCCTTTTACCCAAGCTCAGCAGCAGTTTGAGGCCCATTTTTTTATCTCCAGGACCCCCAGGGAAAGAAGGGAGCACTCAAGTGGGCCAGCTTGGTCTCTTCTTTAAGGGTCCCAATCCATAACAGCATTTTTCTTCATCTGCTGCATCCTGCACTGTCTGAGAACCTATATACACACATTTTCATACGGTCATTGTTAAGAGTATTGCTTACTATACCTTTCTGGTGCTGAGGTTGATCTCTTTGTGCACCATGTTTCGTTTGGCAGAATGCAGCTGCCGCCGCGCTTTCAGCAGCAGCTCCATCAGAGCCCCTCTGTCTTCTGGGAACCCGGGGAAGAGCTGGCCCGCTGCCCTGCAGAGCATCCTTCTTCTGGGCAGGCAAGTCCAGCATGGGCTTGCTTCCAGAAGGTTGCAACCTGCTGCCGCCCGACACAGCCAGAGCACACGTCGCCCTCTGCTCCGGGCAAGGGTACACATATAAGTTTGCTGTCCGTTGGGTTGGGGGCATTAAGTTTGCTTTCTCACCACGGGAGAAAGTCTTTTCCCAGATCTGTAGGGCATGGTGGAAAGAATGTGGGAGTGAAGGGTTGTCTTCAGCTGTTTGGGCTGATCCTTGCTGATCAGTGCAATAGGATGGCAAAGACTTCTCCGGACCATTCTGAGAAGAACTCGGCCCTTTCTCCGAGACATTGTCTTTGTGTTCTTCAGTGTGCCCTGTTGGCTCCACGTAACCCAGCTTGGCTCGAGGCCATTCCGAGGGGTTGCGCTGGGTGAGCGCAGAGGGTCGGCAGGTAGGATGGGCAGGTTCATCCTTGGGTTTTAGTTTTATCACTTCTCGCTTACTCAGAGGCAGAGGGCTGGACGTGGTGCTACCTCCAGAGCCAGGCTTGGCTGTGATCTCAGCGGGAGGCTTCTTGAGTGGCTGCACCAGCTTGTTGGCCAAGTTGGAGTCATTTTGAAATTTTGCACGTAGGGCTCTGAAATCAGTCACACCTTCCTGGGAGGGGAAAGAGAGGGCAGCACAAAAATCTACTTTTAGAGGTGGCAACATGCAATTCATATGATCATGATCATTTCAGAGAGAAAGAGGCCCCGGACTCCACCCTGGTCACCAAGGATATGCAGAATCTAGTGAAAATTTTAAAGCAAGAGAGGAGAATTAGCTCATTCAAAGGATCCTCCAAAGAGTCAGAAATCACTGTTGATAAAGGCAAAAGAGCAGAAACGGGGGGAAAACACAGGGGGAAAAAACACAGAGCATGGAACTGCAGCCAAGCAGAGCCAGCAGGAACAGCAGACATGGCTCCTGTTCCCCAACATAACCCAGTGCTGGAGAACCTCCCTCAAGAAGTCCTGGCAAACACTAAAATGAACACTAGAGCTTCCCGGCAGAGGTGCTGCGATACCATTTATGCACCTGCTGGGCAGGAAAGCTCCACTTCATTGTCAGTACACAAACACCAGCTAGGGGAGAGGCCAATGCTGCTCCAGAGATCTCCAGTCCATCCCCTGCCCCATCTAGAAAACCCCACCATGGGAAGAGAAGCACCAAACATCCTTCTTGGTGGGCTCCAAATGACCCCTGGGACAAAACCTTATTGCTCCACCATGTTGGTTCAAGCTCAGGGTCTCCATGGCTCTTTGGATGCTTCTCCCCTTGCTGCTGGTCCCACCCCATGAAGCAGAGGACATAAAAATCAAACATGCAGGACACAAGGACAGGCAAGAACATCTCCCAGTCCCGGTGATGATTACAGGCTAAGATACTCAGTTCCTTTCTCATACAGCTACCAGACCCCCGGTTACATATGATTTTGAACAAAGAGACCTAATCAGTGACAGCACAGTTTACAAGAACTCTTAAAGAACACTTTGTTTCAGGTCTTTGTCCTCAGGCATCTCACCATCCCATGTTGGAGAAAGGGGACCATGGTGTTTGCCTGCAATGTTGTGGCTTAAATTCAGCCCTGAACTGAACTAGGAAGAAAATATGAAGAAAAATTTACGAGCTACTTAAGTCCTTGAACTGCTCTATAAGTTTTTATATGCCGTGATTACATTAGGTGCACTACTCTGGCAGCTTAGTTCAGTGCGGAGAACTGTAAGGCTTCACGAGAACCTGTCTAATGAGGAAATTGGAAAAAATTATCTAGGACAGAACTTCGTTATTCTGAAAAAAGCCCCAGCCTTAAGTGTTAAGGCAGAACAGATGAATAGCATACTGAGGTTTTATTGCATTTAATTGCACGATTTATTAAACACTGACAATTTCTCTTGAATAACCCCTTTCACTGACTTTATTACTTTCACAGGGTAGCACATGATGTAAAGAACCAGCCCTTGGGGGAGAGGTTTGAATTGCTCCAATTATATTTCATATTAGTGGTCAGCAGCGTGATGCCGTGTAAGCTGCCCAGACAGCCTAATCTAGTGGCGAGCCGATGGGAATGGGAGTTTTCAGAGGCATACGGAGGATGAATCAGATTTCGGAAAAAAAAGAAAATAAAAAAAATCCCACGTGTACCCAATCCCTCCAGCAACGCCAGACAGGAAATAGAGCGCCGAGGTGCCCTAATGCAATTGCTCCGAGTTTTCGCACGTGCTGCAGCAACAGTTGAAGAGTTCAAGGCTGTTTACCTCCCCTTACTGATTTTCTTCACTGTAGCCCGAAGTCCCTCACCAGTGCTCTTGGAGACAAAGAAAACAGAAAAGAAAAAGTACCGGCATGTCTCAACGTGCCACAGGTGAGGCAGACTCCTGCGAAACGGGGTTTTTGGTCAGGCCGCTCCCTGGCACTGGCTGTGACAGAAACAGTTGTGACAGTCGCTAGCTTGGCGTTACCTTTAATTAAAGAGAGACGGATACAAGTTTCCCTTTTTGCCCCTCAAGTTGTTCCTCTTGCCTTGCAACAGCAGCTTCAAATGGTTCATCTAATTAACAGGAAGGCTATCAGGGCTTAATGCCCTTCCCTGGAACATAGTTTCCCCTAGTTTGCAGCCCTCTGGGAGATTGGCACTGATGCCATGAGCAGACCCAGCATGGGAGGGAGACGTACAGCCCCCAGCCAAGCATGTGGGACTGCCCCAGAGGATGGCGTTAAATCGCACCCCACCGCCACCCCCTGCACATCCACACTTGGCCAACCCCGACGCTATTTTCCCCCCAAAAAACCTCCTGCAACCACCAGTTGCCACGCAAAGGGCTGAGCTTAGCGTGACCCTCCGAGGTGCCGTGAGTTCTCCCGGCCTCTGCAGGGATGTTTTTCCATCAGAGCTGGGACTGTTTCAAACCACAGACCTGTCCAAGTGACTCTCCAACCTTAAGCTCGCTCAGGGAGATGCTCAGCCTAAACACGGTGCCGAGTGGGTCGCAGGCATGTGGGACACACATGAAGTCCCAGTGCCCCACCAGCCCCAGGAGGCTTCAGCGCAGCGGGAAGAGGCACTCCCCTGTAAATTAGACCCATTGACAAGTGGGGAGAAGACAACAATAAATTTAAAGGGCTGCCAAAAGCTCACAATGTGCATTACAGCTACATCTGGCCAAATAATTCCCAGTGAATAATAATACATTTGGCAAAAGCCCATGCAAGATGAGAGAGGGAGAGAATAAAAAGGAACAAACTTCCACTGGCCGGAAAGCTATGAGCATTACACAGTCAAGGGACAGATAAACTTTCCATATTTTCTCCCTATAAATAAAATGTTCTTCTAACATTAATATCATTCTAGGAAGCAGAATAAAGCTCAGCTTAAGCCTATGATAAGGATACCTTTTAGAAAGAGCAGCAGCTGGAGCTTTGTGCTGATACCAACGACTGACCAAAAGGAATCCAAGTTCTTAGTTTTCTGCATTTGCTTTTCTAAACCGAATGGACACCGGGAGAGAAAACCCCACTCGAGATGTGACATGCAGGCCAGCCAAGAGGAAGCACTGCATGTTCCCCTCCTGAAATTTTTCTGGTTTCATCCATTCTTTATCTTGATTTCCAAGGGTGCTCCCGTGGGTAAATGTTTAATCAGCGCTGCCCTCTGCCCCGCAGTGGGGCGGCTGGAGCCGAGCCCAGGCACCGCGGGCACGCTGACGAGAGCACGCCGCAGATACTGTCTACTCATTAACCCGCCGGCTTCTCCCGGAAAAATAAAAATACATAAAAAAAAAATCCACCTCTACTTTTGGTCAAATTAAGAGGCAGCAGCCGCAGCTCATCTCAGAGCAAGGGGGGAAGAAACAAGGCACGAGGAGCCACTCCACCCCTGATTTGGGGCACAAAAGCTGTCCCTTTGTAGTCCCCACGCGGAGCAAATGCGGCGTCGGGAGTGTGCACCTAACCCCGAGGTGTTCCCAGCACTTTGGGGAGGTAACAGCCCCAAAGCTATGAATCAGCAGCAGAAAAATCAAGCAGCAAAGATTTCACCCGTGGCCAGGGGACAGAGGAGGCAGAGCAGCCCGTTGCTGGGGTGAGGGTGGAAAGGAGCAGCTCTCCAGCAGTTACCACGTCCATTTGCTCCGCGCTGGCTCCGAGCGCTTCAGCCCGCCGGCATGTTTCCCTGCCTCCTGTCCTGTCGCTCGTCCCTGCTGCTGCCACAGCTCCGGGTGAGGCGGGGCGAGCCCGAAAACACACCTGGGCCAAAGCACGGGTCTGCCCCCGGGGCGGGGAGAGCATCACCTGGGCAGGGCTGAGCCTGCGGGAGCACAGCCCTGCCTGGCCACGCTTGCTTGACCTGACTCACGGGTTTCCCCATGAACCATGAACGTCAACACGGCGGCAGGCTTCGTTTGGGCTCAGAAAGAGCAGAATCAGCTTTGGTTTGCTTTTTGAGGGGAAAACAGGCATTTTCCCGAGCCGTGGGTGCCCCTACGGCAGCCCCGTCTGCATGGTGTCCGTATACATGGCAGTTCTCGGGTCCCTTCTCACTCCTGGGGCTAGGGAAGGCGAGGAGAGCGCAGGAATCCCAGCATGCCCAGCAGGAATCCTTACCCCACCTCTTTGTAGGTCTCCCCATGGGTGACACCCATCCTACTGCATCAGCTCAGCCTGCACCAGGCTCTTCCCCAGGCTGAAGCCAGAGACCTTGGAGTGATTAAAACAGACATTTCCCCAGAGGAACCAAGTGTTTTCTTCATCTCTGGATAGCAGAGCCCAGCAAAAACAGTCATCCTCACTGAAGCCCGCACATATTCCCTGGCGATGCGGCTTTTTTTCCCCCCCAGTGAGCTGTTTCTCAGAGTCCTAAGGACAGACCAGTTAAATTAGGGCAAACAAGACTTTTCCCATCACTGAGTATTTCTGCCCCGGAGAACAGCCTGAAAGAATCTGTCCAAACATTGAGCCCATGTTGTTATGGAGCACATCTCCCAGGAAAAGCAAGGCTGGTTAGCTTGGCAAGAAGTGAACCAAGAGCCCCAGGACTTTCTTTTCCCCTCTGTAACAGATCAAATATTATTTTGTCTTTCTCTGCGGGAGCACTTGATGTTTTCCTCTGAGCAGAGACAGCTGCTGGGCAGAATTTGGAGGCAGCTGTCGATGGGGTTTGAGTGGACAGAGAACCATTGGCAGCCTGGGCAATACTCACCCATCACAGACTGGTCCTGGTCCCACATACCAGGACGCAGCACCTCTTATAGATACCCTTCCCAAAGAACTGCCTGGAAAAGAAACCCTGCAGCAATAGCAGGCCTTGAGGTTAGGGGAAAAGGGAGCAGTAAAGCATCTCGCTAACGTATGGGACCTGGTGGCAAGCCATGTGTGTACGATTGTCTGAAGTTGTCCCAGATTTCTCTCCACTGATTTGAAGGTAATGGTGTGATACATGACTTGTGGATGGACTTCCCTGCCTCGGCCCATGGGCGTCAGGGAAAGCCTTGCCCCAAGCATCCCTACCACTCTCAGGAGTGGGAATGATGCTCTCTCAGCCTAACCTGACCCTGCCTTGCAAAGCCAAGCTCAATGAGAGCTGCAAAAAAAAAAAAAAAAAAAAACCCAAACAAAAAACCCCAAACAAACCCAAGAAAAAAAAATAATGGAGGAAAACAAAAAGATTTCAGTTGTCGGAGACATGACTCAAAGCGTGAGTCTCATTCCTCGCCACATGAAAAGCCCTGCTGCTGCGTGGTGGTCTCGGAGAAGAAAGTGGGGTCCCGCTGAGCCGAGAGTTGGCAGGGAAGTCCCCCAAGCCGGGGCTGGAGTCACGGTGTGACAAAAATGAATGCTGGCTTTGTGTACAGGTAGCTGGGGAGGATTTATGACCCACCCGGGGTATGAATGTAGGCCATGAATTAAAACACTGTTGGAGAATTGGGAGGTTGTGACTTCAGAGCCATGGTCCTGTGGAAAAGGACAGGGCAGATTCCTCTATATGGGCTCTAAAGAAAAAAAAAAAAAAAAAGAAAAAAGAAAAAGAAAACCAAAGGTTTCTTTAAAACATTCATTTTGTGAGTGCTAGCCCCGGTGAGACCCCCCTTGCTTCACCTCGCTTCAACAGCAGCCCCAGAGCTGCCATAAATCGCACTGGGCTGTAATAACTGCACGGGGAGCATAGTGTAGCTGTGGTGTTGTATAGATCAAATACCGCAGAAGTGGAAGCTGACTTTTTTTCTCCAGCTCCGGACCTTTTGGGGAACACCTGATGATAAAGAGCTGGCGCTGCTCTATGTAAGTCACCTTTTAATGGACTGCATGGCACGATTTCCTTAGAGAAACTTGACAGATACGTCAGGAAATGACAAAACAGGACTTTACACCCTCCTTGAGATGCTGGAGGGAACACAGGTAGTCCCTTCAGTAGCTCTTCCCCTCCTGCCACACCTCTCCCTGCAGTGCTGGTGCCCCCCTTTGGTCCCCACCAAGCTGCAAATTGCCATAGAACCATAGAATTGTCTGGGTTGGAAGGGACATTTAAGACCATTGAGTCCAACCACCAACCTAAAACTGACAAAACCACCACTGATGGAGACATCCCAGCAAAATCTAATGACCACCTTGTCCACCGCCTGTATTAAACAGGCGGTGGTTTGGGGCAGGAGCCTGGGGTTTGGTCTGGGGTTAGGGACCAGAGACACCCACCCTGAACAAGTGTTCCCAGGCACAGCTCTGACGCAAATAAACCCAAATACCACTACTGAGAACAACAGCACCAAACATTTCCTAAGCATGCACAGTCTCCCCAGAACAAAGAGTTCAGCCTGCTTAAAAATTTAAAACTGTATGATTCGTATGGGGTTTTTGCAGTGATGCAATTAATATCCTATATAGGCATATTAGTCCATGGGCAGCAAGTACAGCATTCAGCAAACTTATTTTCCCTTCATTATTCTTTGCAGCTACTTTGTGACTCGTGGGATTTGTCATACGTAACAGATATATTATACAGACTTCTTTTTTTTTTTTCCCCTGGATTTCACAGAGGGGTTGCTTTAGACCAGAAATAACAGCAGACCTTGGGAATATGATTGATTCTTAATCTTTCAGACTTTTAGAAAGGGCAGCAGCATGACTGGTGAAGAGCAGGGAAAATTTGGGTCAATCCAGTCTTCTTTGGATGCCAATGAGATAGTTATTTTCCCTGTCACAACTACTGGCTCCACACGTGAGACAGCACTGGGGGAAGGAGATGGAGCACAGAGCAAAGGAAACAGCTGCTCCTGAGTGCCACGCAGGATGGTTCATATATCTGACAAAACACCTCAGAACCCAGAAAAATGGGTAAGAGTGGATAGCAGGGTGCAACCTTATGCTGGGGGGATTTCAGCTCAGTTTTTATACCTTATTCTGTCCCCAGGAGGGCCAAAGCAGCCATCCCAGCCCAGTTCCCCCCATCTCATCCTTTTCCTGCCAGGAGGTCATATCCTGGTTTTCCAGCAGAGGGGGAGATAGGATCACTTGTTCCACCACCGAGCCGTTCGTCCTGTCTGGCATTACTGGCATTAACAAGGAATTTAAGAAAATGCAGTATTATTGATCCCCGCATTCAAAAAGCGAACACTTTCTTTTACTGATCAGGACAAAGCTTATTTAGGAGGAGCCAATGTAGGCACCTTGCAGCTCCTCCAGAAGTTGTAGGCTCAGCCCCATTGAAGCACTGTAGCAGTCAAGAAAATTCATGTAAAAGCCTTGCAATGTTTCAGGATTTTTATCTGTCCAAGCTACAAGGTTGTCTCTGCACTACGGCCCTGACCCCACAAACATTTAAGTGCATAGTTTTTTAGCCATAAAGCCCATATAATTGCTCTTGTGTGTAAAGTTAAGTGTTTCTTCTGGTAGAAGATGGCGTTACCAGAGCAGTTCACTGCTGACACCAAATGAGCACTGGCGTGTCCAGTGCCAATCCTTAGGTGGACCCTTTCCATACCTCTCTGCAGCCCCTGGTTCAGTAAATGGGACATGTGCCTTATGCACATAAATGACAAATATACCTAAATGACAGGCTTTGCTGGTCCTTACAACGCACCGACCGTCTCACCATGAGCACTCAGTGGTCAAAGAATTTAAATTGGGATGAAGAACAGCTGGCCCTCAGTAAATGAGATGCACAACTGGTGCAGAGAGGAAAAGTGTGCCGGTGTTTGCAGTGACTGGTCAGCCCCGTGATCAGGACACGACCACTGCCTGCACCATGGGACCATCACTGTGACAGTGCCTGCTCCTGCCAGAGCCTGCAGACAGTGTTTGCTGTCATCCCAGTGGCAGAGGATGATGACTGGGGTCAGGGACAGCCTGCAGCATCCTTTCCTTCAAGGCTGCAGAAGCATCACCTAGTGCAGAGTGTCTGCACAGCAGAGAAAGCTAGAACAAACTCATTATGTCTGTCTTATCCTTTTTTATATTTTTACTCCTGTCTTCTGTTTGCTATACAATACAAAGCCATCTTCCAAATTAACCCTTTCCCTTCACAGAACCACAGAATTGTTTAGGTTGGAAGGGACCTTAAAGATCACCTAGTTCCACCCCCCCCTGCCATGGGCAGGGACACCTCCCACTAGACCAGGTTGCTCAAAGGTCCATCCAACCTGGCCTTGGCCACCTCCAGGAATGGGGCAGCCACAACTTCCCTGGACAACCCATTCCAGTGTCTCACCACCCTCATGGCGAAAAATTTCTTCCTGAGATCTAAACTAAATCTCCCCTCTTCCAGTTTGAAGCCATTACTCTTTCTCCTATCACTACATGCCTTTGGATAAAGTCCCTCTCCAGCTGTCTTGTAGGCTCCCTTCAGACACCGGAAGGCTGCTATAAGGTCTCCCCGGAGCCTTCTCTTCTCCAGGCTGAAAAGCCCCAACTCTCTCAGCCTGTCTTCTATTGAAGGTGTCTGTGCTGGGATTTTGATTTTGAAATTCAGAGATGAAGACCTTGGTAACCAGCTTTGCTTCCTTGGCAAAACAGAAGTTATTTATCAAGCTCCTGTGCAGAGGAAGCTCCCCAGCGCCTGCAGAGGATGAGCTGAGAGAGCTCATGTGTGCCATGAAACATGTGTGAAACAGCCACCTTTCCAAGGACAGAGCTCCAACTGCAGGCACAATTTCTTCATCTTGCCATATCAAACATCTCTATAACCTCTGTACCTTGCAACAATCTCTATATATTTTTTTAAAAAAACCAAAAACCCCAAACACAAACCACCTTACCCCTGAATTAAAGGCTGCCTGCTCTGCACTTGTCCCTGGGGAACCACAAGGGAACAAACAGCACATGGCCAGTATCAGTAACATCGACAGCAAGAGGCTCGGGTACAACTTTAGGGGTATGGTGTATCTAACCAAATAAAAAAAAAAAAAAAAAAAAAGAGAGGAGGACTCTGTCATTAGATGTTCATGATCTTCAAGTCAGGAACAAAATTCAGATTTACAGTATTGCATGAATAATGTACTACAAAAAATTATAAATAGTATATCGGCATAAAAAAGGATGATTCTTTTAAGTAACCCTATCCCCTGCTGTGAAAACCGTATGAATATACTAAAAATAAGAATCTACATATAAAGAAAGCATAAATGCAAATTGCTGGATGACAACAACATTATGTTACCTCTTGTAATGTAACTTCACCTTGGAGCTAGGCTCATGTAGAGAGCCACATTACCAAACACGCTATTTAAAAGCATGGTGCTATTTAAAAATGGGTGCTATTTAAAAGATCAACGCATACTGCAGGTAGAAATTAATTCCCATTGTCGGGGCAGAGGGACTGGGGGATTGAAGTGGAGACTTTTTGAAGTGGAAAAAAATCCTGCATTGCTACCAGTGAGGAAAAGTGGGTGACCAAGTTTGTTTACACGGAGTTAATCTGCTCCTGATTTTAGCTACATAAGAGTTGTAAATGAGGAGTTATGTGTCTTCTAATTAGTGGCTGGCACTGAAGAGTTCTTCAGCGGCAGGGACAAGAGCTTTGCTATGGGAACAGTCCCAAAGTGATGATGCAAACTGAGGCTTGGTCACAGAGAGCTCACTGCTCATCCCAGCCCGTATTTCCATGCTCCTGAAGAGCCCTGGGACCTCAGTTGGCAGCTCATCCTCCTGAAGGTGACTGCACTGCTATCGACAGTGCCGCTACTATCGCAAGCCAGAGGCTCAGGGAGTTAATTCAGGTTTAGAGGCAAGGATTCAACACACATTTTAGACGAGTTCAATTCATAACGTTATAAATGGAACCATAACTTTCATATATATCACTTTTGGAACACAACACCTTGGAGAAAGGTTCTTTAATTTCACCTCTAACGCGCTGTGCCTTGCTTGCCGCTTAAATCTCTTCGCATGCCTCCCCCCAAACGACCTCACCTATCAGTGCAAAATTGGTGTTGTGCCTGATTGCACAAACCAGCCCAGCCTTTTACCTGGGAGACGTGCCACAAATAACTTTCATTTTATATACGGAGTGTTTCTGATGCTGCTATCAGAAAAGAAAAGATATAATGCTTCGACGGTCTTGCTGAGATGCTGAGGAGGCACTTGACTGTGCAAAGCAGCCATTTATATCAAAGGATGGCAGAAGTTTGGAAGACTTGGGAGAAGACAGATTGGACAGAGAGCTAGGGAGGCTCCCACCCTGGGGACAGTGGGATCTGTCCCCACCAGACTGCTATAAGCATTGCTAAAGCCTTTTTACATCGTTCTGTCTTCACAGCAGCGTGCAGAGAGGCTGTAATGAGTAACAGGGTGGCAACGGTGGGGACCGCCTTAGGCCACCTTCAGTCCCCTGCTTTTCTCCCAGGCAAAAGCAATTTAGGCTTAATAATATTTAAAAAAAAATAATTAAAACCCCTATTTGAGTTCTTCTTGTGTAGGCAAAGAAGGGAGAAGGACTTTCTGAACCCATCTGAAGTGCATTAGTGGGTAAGGGACTACATTAACACGCTCTCGAAGGTCACAAAAAGGCAGTTTTCATTTCATTTCACTGCAGAGTCTACCCACGTGCTACATCACTTCGTGTTTAGCAAAGACAAGCCCCAGGGTCATTCTGAACTTTAATTACATTAAAATAACACGGTAAGAGGTCCTTTTATTTTGATAATTTACAATACCCACTATTGAAATGGGCTTTGCAATTAATTTGGGAAATACACAAAGTGACACTTCTATCCCAGCCTTTTGCGGGCAGAGGACAATTCGCTGTCTGCTTAATGGCTGTAATAGCCCAAGACCAGATTTTTCCTACAATAATTACACTTTCTCTTGAATTTTTTTTGAGGCTCAAACTTCCAGTTGTCTGCTGGGAACGCTTCATTTATGCATGAAGCAGCTTAGTCCACTTATGCAGAAGAAAAAGCAGGGATATGCAGACCTTTGGTCAAACACAGAAGTCTCCATAGATCTCATACTTTTTTTTTTAAACTAATATCTAATGAAGTTTCATATTCCTTGCACATTTTTGTGTCTACCCTTGGGGGAACTTTGCAGGCTACGTGCAAGCTCAAGGAAAGGGGCATGTGGCAACTCGGGCTGTAGCATTGTCACACCCCACTCAGAAGATGGGGGGACTGTGACTCAGATTCACAAATCCCCAGCGACGTGGACCAAGGAGAGACAACTCTCAAGGTCTGTACACAAACATTTATTAGCTTAACTAGGCCCACAATAGTCAGTTCAGTGTATGACAAATCATGGCAAGCAGTAAAGTAAACCTTGCATTACTCAAGAGACATACAACAGATTATGGTAGGCAGTACTTGACATCAGATAGGCAACAAATTATGGCAAGCAGTAAGGCATGCCTTGCATTATTTGCTTAAATCTAAGAGAAAAGAGAAAACAGAGAGAGGGAGGGAAAGAGAGAGATCACCAGTCCTGGTTCCAGCGCTGGTCCAGCCAACGGCAGCTGGAGTTGAGGGTACCTGATCCAGAGGAGCACTCTTCTGTGTATCCCCCAAAGAAAAAATTCCCACCACCACCAGGTGGACCTATCTTCCCCTTTTATGTTCACCTCATCAGTATGACCTGCCCCACTATTACAGTGTCAGGCTTCCCACCTCCCCAGGTGGGATGGAGCATGATTTGGTGGGGGCACAGGTGCTATAGTCAACCTTAATATGCATTTCATGGGTAATAAGGCAAAGCCATTCATTGAACGTGATGGTCCCAAACCAGAGAACTAACAAGCTTCACAAGCCGAGCAGAACCATTTGGCTTTCAAAAGGCTTCCTCCTTCCTGTGTTATTCAGATGAGTTTCTCCCCACCTAAGTCACCCAGGAGATAAACCGGTGTCAGCCTTATCGGTTCTTTGGGCTCAAGGCTTGCACCATCCAGACTCTGTCTTGTCCACCCTGCGGCTACAGCTTCATTTCAAGATACTTGAGAGTGTTTGAGACATTCAGAAAGATTTGGAAGGCCTTCGTCTCCACCTCCACCCCTTTACCTCTCTTCAGGCTGCTTCTCTCAGTATTTTGAGGAGTTTACAAGTGGTCTCTTACAAGCATGATCAAGTGTCTTTTCAATGGCCATTTTTTCTTTCTTCCAACACATGAAAAATGACATATTTTCATCTTGTGACGATTATCTTAACAATAAATAACGCATGATTTTCTTGTTTGGATGGTGTTGCTCTCTTACACTTGTGCACATCCACTACTTCTGTGTTAAGATCCCAACCAGTGAAAAGCATTCGAGCCGCCGCTGGCAGATGAGTTTGCACAGTTTATGGGATAAGACACAGTTTTAGAATTAGGGGATATTTTTCTCACCCCGAAATCACTTTAGGAAAACAAGATTTAGATTCTCACATCTCAGTGACTGTGCAGGGCCCTCAAAAACCAGGTGATGACTCACACCAGCTTTGGAGATGGGACACCATCTCATGGGGATGGCAATGGGAAGAAGCTGAACTGCTATTTCCTTGATGTATGTGGAAGGCACATGTTCCTCATAAAATGAATTTTGTAATAATCTTCAATTTGCTGCACTGGGAAGCTTTTCCCTGGTCAGCAACCAGACGCACCAAAATTGCAGTTAAGTCACTATGGGAAATAAAACAAGTTTCCTCCTCCTTCAAATTAAAAGGAGGGTGCAGGCTGGACAAGAAACACGCTGCTGCAACAGGACTTGATTGACTTTAATGTGGAAACAGTTGCACAGTTTAATATATTCCCTTGCCAGAAAACCGGGAATTTGTTTCCAAAAGGGCAAAGGCCTCCGGGATATGTCCTGATTCTTTGTGATTTGATCTGTGCCGTCGTCAATGATTTACCGCAGCATTTTGGAGTCTGGTGGGCTTCGTGCTTCTTCTAGCAGTGCCTGCCCCACGGCGTCCTGAAGCCTATAGCAAACGTTTACATATGGAAAAACAATGCGGTGGAGCCTGTGTCAGCTTTCTCCTCTGATTCTCTCTATATGCTCACTGGCTTTAACGGCCCGTCAAGCCACGGCTGCAGCACGCAAGGAGCTTGAGGTGTTGCCTTCCCAGAGGTAAGTCTGTTCCCCCCACCCCCCCCATAATATAGAAATTATGGGCAAGTCAGTCAGCCCATCAATTTTGTCCTGACTCGTGGCATGTGCACAATGCGCTCTCTGTAAACAGCTACCAGAAAAAAAAAAAGTATATTGGCAGTTGTCCAAAGCCCAAGCTAGGCATCGTAATTCCTTCTTACACGAACTGTTTGCATAACGGTTTTTCTTTTAGAGATTACTATTAAGCCTTCTTAAACTTCCTTACCAAAATTACCATGCTGGTTTTGGGCACTTGGAATGAATTCCCTACCCAGGATGATTTACGAGCAAGTATTTCTCATATTCTTTTTGGTTATAATTATTTTGCATTTGACAATGTGAAGTTAACAAGTGCATGTTTACAACCCAATTTTCAATTGAAGCCAGATCCTCATACCTCTGGTTTTCATCCCTGAATAATATTATTAACCTATATGAGCGTCATCTAGGCTTTGAAGAAAGGGAATAAACAAGTTACCTTTTTCTAAAGCTATAGTGTTATGATAGGAAAACAGTTGGATTTTTTTTTTTTCTACAGCTAATAATTTCAGGCTTGTTCTGAAGGCAAATATGATTTAGAAGAATCAAAAAAAGGTATCAGTGATAATTGGAACATGGCGACAAGGGGAAGGCAAAAAGGAAAAAAAAAAAGTGGTAGTGATACACTTAATTATGAAGGCTTATTCCGATAATCCCTTTTGAAAATGAACAAAGACGAGGTTTTTGATGTTTGATGAACTTATCAAACAAGGCAGAATAATGAAGAGGTAAATGTAAAATCCAATCGAAGGTGAGCCAATTAAGTACTTTGTGAAGTGCTGAAGGATACAGCCCACAAATCCTCTTGTCAGAGCGAAAAGGCATCAATACATGCGTGTCCTCCAGCTCCATGTTTGTCTGCAGGCTCCTGTTGTTTTCCTAGAGAGAGAAGGTGGGGTTTTATCTCATGCACTGATCTGCATCCACGGGCTCCCTGAGCTGTTGTGGCTTTCATTGAGTAAATCTCTCTTCTGCAGCCTCTGATGAATCCCCAATGTGCTCCGTACCTCTGCTAATTATCAATATTTCTCTTTGGAGTGCAGTCTCATAAGTAAAACAGACTGCTCATTAGTTAATCACCAAAATAATAATAATGTTTTGGCTCAGAATAACCCCTCAAAATGCTTCGAAGGCTGTGGCAAACACAGAGTTGTACTGACACACCACAGATTGCTCCTCAAGACAAAGAAACACATTAGACAAATAAAGATGGTAGGAGTAGGGGCAGAAATAGAGATCATAACGCCTGGGCTGGGAGGCACGAATTGTACAGTGATATTCAGTGTACGTGCAGAGTCTGATCCAAGGGCCATTGCGATACACTACCCTTGCCATTTTCTGTGTTTCTACTCATCCTTTAGTCATTTTCCTCTCCTCAGAACTTACCTATTTCCTTGTAGAAATAGTCAACCAAAGAATTCTCACAGTCAACATGGCTTTGGACCTTGCCTTCTCAGCACTGTTGGCGCAGCCATTTCCATCACTTGGCAAAGCCCACAGGAATCAGACTCTGATTTCATACTTGTCGGGATAAATACTGACCACGAGCTCACTATAGTGTAAAAAAAGGGAAATCAGCAGATTTCAGAACAGGCCCAAGGTGATAAACGTCCCTATTCCTGGAGTTTGTGATGTGCTTCTGAGAAGAAAACCATAAAAAGAAGCCTTTCCTTAAAACCTGTCTCTTCTTGACATTCCTTCTGTTCACTCAGTGTGTTTGGTCTTATATATATGATGTACATATATTTTATTGCAATCTACATATTGGAAAGGGCTAGAATCTCTTAGGAGAGCTGGAAACCCAAGAAAAAATCCTGCACCTTCTGCCCCTGACCAATTCTGATGGTGACTACTTGGATGGGGCATCTCGGGTGGTACAGCCTCCCCTGCTAAAGGGATGTTTCCCATTTCCTACAAAATAGGTTCCTGGTGGAAAAACACACACACATAGATCATTTTCACCCCGCTAGGCTCCAGCCCTCCTTAAAACACAACTTCAAAGACCTTAGACAGCTACCTCTTCCCCTCCTTAGAAGAAGCAGCAGAGATGTTAATTCTCCGGCTCCTGTCGACTGTCAGCTGAGCCAGTGGTCAGAATGGACTGATTGCTTTCCTTGCCAAGAGAAAAAAGTAAGACTCGACCGTAATGTATTCATTTATCTTCAGATGTGTCTGTGATGAGGATGTACACACATTAATTATATATATTATACATATTCATCATTCTGAAGCATCCAGTAAACTCATCCAAATATGATGGAGATGCTGCTCTACTAGAGAGGCTCTTACTTACGCTGGTGTAAACTGGGGAATAAATTCGTTTAAGGCATCAGAACAGCAAAATGCAAAATCAAGGCAAATGGGGGAAGAATCAGGCCAGAATATTTGCCCAAGACTTTCTTCCTTTTCTATCTCAGATTTAATTAAGTATCCCCTGATTCTTAATGCAAATATTCCAATGAGAAGAAATTAAAAGCAGCCTTCATTCATCAGCTCCTGTTCTCAATTTTTTATATCATTTCACATATGTCTTCATAATTCAAGAATTTATTTTCAAATACCTGACACAATTTTGCTTTCTACTGAGTTTATATCCCTGCATTTTTTTGTTCCTGTGCTTATAATCAGCAAATGATTTGGCTCTTCTCTCTTTCCTTTTTTTTTTTTCTTTCCCCCTAGTTTAAAGAGCAGCAATTCTCATTAATAATCCATCAGAAATGTTGTGGGATCAGTGTTGTAATTAGTGTCTGTGTCCATCTGAGCCTGTTACATTCTGGGATAAAGCATATGTAACTGGAAAAATGCCATATTATTTCCAAGGTATAAAAGAGGGAAGAGATTTTTAAAAACAGTCATTCCAGCCCCCCCAAATTCACTTATATGAACTTCAAGCAAATCTCCTGAGCTCCCACCTCTCTGCTGACTCTCCTTCTCCATTTATCACGTGCAAAGTCTGCGGACTACACAGAAAAATAGCAACATAGTGAAAAGTGATAGTTCTAATTGCTTTATGGCCTGCAGAGGTGATGTCTCTGGGGGATAAAAGTTCAGTGTTGGGGGTGTTTTTCTCTCTTGTGCGGTTCAGCATCGGTACCGGAGACTGGTGCAGCCAGCGAGGTTCGCAGGGCGGCGATGCGCGGGGCACTTTTGGGGCGAGCAAGCTTGCCGTGCCGAGACGAGCTGCACTGGACCCCCCAGCTGCGGGGAGGACTTTCAGTGCAAGGAAACAGGTGAGTGATGCAAGAGAAAGCACGAAATTCCCCCATCTTTAGGGGTTTTCCCCACTATTTACAGAAATCCAACCGTGTTACACTTAGATTTCCAGAGAAGAGAAGGCTGTGTGACATGGAAAAGGTTAATTTTTCAGTGAAACAAAGAGAAAGGAAATACTCTGCTCCAACTGCTGTGCTACACGCTCGCACTCCCCTCCATGGGCACCAACGCTCCCACAACGCACCACTTTCTCCCCCTGCAGAAGACACAGTTCAATCATGAATCCAACTAGCAATCTGTTGGGGTGATTTATTTATTTTTAGCCATCCCCAGCTCTGAGGATTGGGATATACTACGGCTGTTCTCTGAAACTTTGACTAGCCTTGACAGCTTTTGTTTTCACACAAATGGCTCGAAGTCCCATCTTGAACGTTTAATGAAAATTCTATTGAAATGCAGAAATATGTACTAGCTCCATGACCAGCTCATCGGCTGGAGCAGGTCACCATCACTCTGTTGAGGCCAGTGCAGCAGTACCAGTCCCCTCCTGCCACAAATGTCATATCAAGGTTTTCTCCTTACTCCCAGAAGCAAAAGCACTTCCGTGTTGCCCTTCCTGCAAACATCCATTCTTGAGCTATAATTATTGCAATAAACTCCCCAAATACCTCCTGCAAAGGGAAGGGGCAAGAAATGCGCTTTAACCAGAGCCGACTTCCTTAAGCCAAGTGGAGAATCTATTGCTTTTTGTAGCTCCCTTCCAAAGGCATGACTGTAGATAATAAAATCAGACCGTTGAGGTGACCTCTACTTGATAACCATCCCATGGGGGCTGGCTTGGACTCCGAGCTGTGCTCATTCCAGGTTGCAAAGGAAAACCTCCCCCCAGGGAGCTGGGAAAAGCAAGCTCCCAATGAAAGTGTGCTGTGTTTAACACCCAGCGTGACTTCTTGTGGCCCTCAGATATGGGTGGAAGCCAGTACGATCAGTGTGAGCTGCCAAAAAGGTTTTCTGGAGGGTGGACAAGCGATCACCTGTATCTGTGCACTTTAGGTCGCTGCATTAAACGGCATCTTGTGTGCAATGGGGACCCAGACTGCAGAGACAGGTCTGATGAGGATAACTGTGAGGATGAAAATATCGAAAACCCTTGTGAACATCTGTTCCCAATCCCAGGGTCTGAAAAAGCAGCCCAAGGGTAAGTAATTAATCAATAGCTGCTACTCTCACAATCAAAACCGGATTCAGGTTTTCATATTGCTCTTCCTCAGTAACAGCAGTGCTCCGTGAATTGACAGGGAGCTGTACAAAACCCAAAGGAGACCCATTGTCCCACCCCACCGTGGGTGGGAATAAGGAAGGCAGGAGGGTTCATCCCAGCTTTTATTTCAAATTCCAGCTCAAATTTACTATCTGACCTTGGCTACACCCAGCTACCCTGTACTTGCGATGTCCTCTTTAAACTCACGTGAAAAAACCCCATATCTCAGTTATCTTACAGCCTTCTGATAAAAGCAGTATATTAAGGCAAAGAGTAGGCTCTGGAGATGCAGCACCCTGGTGGTGTTCCTCCTTAAGGTGAAAATTTAACTCCAGGATTTAGGACTTCAGAGCATAGATTCAAGACAGAGAGCCTGAGCTCCACAGGAATACCTGCAGCGTAAATACTCTTATCCATGAAAAATTGTTACCCTGTTCAGTTTCAAATTTTGGTTAGGTAATACACGCAAAAGAGGAATCCAGAGCAACCTGAAAGGCTAATTGTCTATTGTGACATTCTTGGTTTTAATCTTGTATTTTAACCAAGATACTGGTTAGTTTCACTTGGAGAACATGGGCTGCAGTATGAGAATGTAGTCACCCATTAGATAACTTTCCCATCAGCTGGATCCAATGTTCTCTGGAGTCCAGGAGATAAAAGTGTCTCTGTCCTAGGAGAGTCCATCGAAAGTTTTTCAAGACATATATTAATTTTCACTGAGCACTGCATTTAAAGCTATTCTCTGATGTGTTTCTCCCACAGAACATACAAAAGCAATAGTATTTACTATCTTAGTCTTAAAGACGATTCCCTGTTGTGAGGAGCAATGCTGCTGTCCACTCTGAATAATGCTTTCATCTGGGGCCATGGAAGTACAGGGAATATTAAGTAAGAGGCGGGATTTCAGAGGGCAGCAGCTGTGATGGCTGGAGAGCAGGAAGAAAGAGGCACAAGGAAATAATAAGCGACAGACTTGGCAAAGCACGCGCAGACTGCAAGTCTAGGGAGGGTGCTAACTCCCCTGAGAAATGGGACCATTATTAAAAGGAGGGAGATGAAATAAAGGTAGAAAACAATTACGGCAAGTGCCAGAAAACACTTTGTGACAGTGAGATGCATTATGCTACGAAAGACTCACAGGGGACCTGGAGGAATTCCAGGAGTTTGAGACTTCCAGAACTGTAACAATTCATAACTGCACAATTTAACTGATTTTTTCCATCTCTTGCATATAAGTCCAAACCAGTGTCTTTCAAAATAAAATGGCTGTTTGTCTCCTGTTAGCTTTAGGAAGGAGAGAGCAAGGACAACAGACTCAAACCTTGCATTTTAGGTGCTACCCAAATTCAAAGTCAGAGAACGTACAGCATCAGGCGAACAGAAACAGTGACAGAGTCTGTTGGGGAAATAAAATGGGAGCCACAGATAACTTTCTGAATGCTATTTCTTTCCAAGATACAATATCCTAACACAGGAAGGGACCCAGTACGTCTATGACCCTAATTTTTTTGGAGGCCACTGTGAGTATGTCTACAATGGAGAGTGGCGGGAGCTGAAGTACAACGCTGCCTGTGAACATCTGTACTATGGAGAAGACGAGAAGTATTTCCGCAAACCTTACAACTTTCACATATATCAATTCCTTGTAAGTGCTTCGGGTGGTCAAAATTAGCAGCGTGCTCCAGCTAAAAGCCAAACTTCCTATAGATCTATTATGTATATTCTATCATTCATGATAAGTTGTTTTTCAAGGTATGTTTCTCCAGCTGTCCCCAAAACAACAAGCAATCGATGACATAAATGCTGTTTTATGGCACATCAAGGAACTAACGTGCTTTATCACCCAGGCATCTGCTTACTCTGGACTAGTCAGAGCCAAGAGAAACGGTTTTTCTCTAAATTCTGCTATTAATGAGCTGTAGAGCTCGTGCAAGCCACTTCCCTCCCTAGGGATGAAGTTGGCATGGGAACAATGCTACCAGTTCAGTCTTTGAAAGCATTTTAAATCTACAGCATGGCTACAAGGAACATAAATCCAAATTCTGAGTAACACAGAGATCCTGAAAGCCATCACCATGTATCATAACACCTGTACTCTGCAGGGGTCACATCTGATGGTGGAAACCGAACTCAGTAGAACAGGGATTCAACCTGGGTCTCCCACATCGTAAGTGGGTGCCCTGGCCACATGGTTAAACATTTACCATGCTTTTTCCAATGAATGAATGAAACACACATTATTCCAGGGAAATATTACAGCCACCGACTCAATGTAAGTGGCTTTCACATCCTCCCAGCAAGCAGGCTCTGCTGTGCCCCTTAGTTCCCCAGTTTAAACCCGTATAGACCCACTACATGGGTCACATTGTCTTCTCCCATTAGCAGTGGAAGGACATCTGCACCATGGTCAAGCACTGAGGGACACTTGAGCTTGCCCCAGATGCACCTTGGCTTACCTAGGAGCTTCTACCACCAGGGTCTGATAAGAATGTGAGATTTCCCCTCCGCCCCCCCCCNCCCCCCCCCCAGTTTTGGCAATTTAGCCAGCTTTTTATAGAGATGGCAAATGGCACAGTCCAGATTCAACAAGGCTGCTCAATTCCACATGCCGGCAAAGTAAAGCTGTCACGGAAAAGGTCACTTCTCTCAAACACAGGGCAAACAATGTTTGTTTTCTAGCATTGCCATCACAAGTAGCTGGATCTCCACTGTTGAATTTTTTTTTCCCCAAATAAGTTCATCCAGAAGCAGGCTGGCGAGGGAAAAAAAAAAAAAAAATTACTCCAAATTGTTAGGATTTGGCAGAGCTGGAAGGAGCTAGGAGAATTTTATAACGGGAAGTGTCAAGCTAGTTTAATAGGCACTATCACCAGCTCTGCCTGTAATGGCACTGCTTTGAGTGGCTAAACACAAGCCTTTCCCCTGCCTGGAAATGGATGAAGCAAAATGCGTGGCTTTAGGTGCCTTTCACACATATTTCCAAATGAAACGGCACGTGACTACGTTCTCTATTCCACATTCACTGAAGTTTGTGTCGGTGCTGTCAGGAGCATCATGGGCTTCAACAGAGGCCCCATCAGCTCCTTGAAGAAATAGAGATTAAAAAGGAAGGGAAATACCCGAAAAATTAACGTCTGCTCCTTTCACTTTAGGCTCATGCTGATTCTGGATTCGCTTTCGAGTTTTACGATGATTCAAAGGATCTGATTGATGCCCTTAAAAGTGATAAACATGGAAAAATAGGCCTTAGAGTTGGAGTTAGTCCTGCAGGATCACCCGTGCAGCTAGGCTTGGGCTTCACTTTATCAGGTGGCAAAGGATCCCTGAAGAATTTCACTCAATACACTGCAAAGGTAAAAAAAAAAGTCAATGATGCATATGCTCCAGTCGCGTCATCTGTGTATTGCATGGTCTGGCTATAACTTATGTCAGTTTATTCTCTCAACTGCATTTTTTAACACATAGTAATTATACCTTAATTTGTTCATGTAATTGCAAATGTATGATCGTTAGTAATCCTGTTTGTTGTTCTTATTACGTTTTAGCAAACAGGGAGCGGGAATAAAATTGAATTACGAAGTACCACAACACATGTCATCTCACCCCATCCTGTTTCACGGCTACATTAAGCACATAAATAAAAAAATGCTTAAAGTGATGATGAGGGAGGAGGAAATATCAAGATGTTGATCAAAACAGTTGTCCTCAGGGAATGATCTCCAGTAGCAGATATATCTTGTTCAAATTAATACAAGCTGCCTTATGATGGGGAAATATGCTACTGCTTATGAGAGGTTAAAATACTGCGCTGAAAACAGAGTACCTGATAATAGGGTGTATTTCTCACAGTGAGTTTACATCACGGATTAGCCATGATGACCTCTTTCCAATCTAATAACATGAGTGCTGGTATTTCCCACATTTACCCTGCCCCGTCTCCACTTCTCCCGTGGCTGCTGACAGGAAACAATAAAGAAGAATTACTTTGATGGTGTTCCGAGTTGAAATGCCCTTAAAAGCTGTTGGAAAGTGGCACCATTATAGTATTTACTGTGGCCTTGTCTACTCTCACATGATATTTGCAGCTAAATGATGATCAACTATTGGAGGAATCATTTAAAAGGCTCTTCTGGTTGCACTGGAGCCTCGTCTGAGGCAATTGGTAATCTAGAAGAGGAGTCCCGGATGTGGTGGTATAGCCAGGAAATCCTCTCCCCGTCAGCACCTTCCTGGCCAGGGTATCCCCCTACCGCTGGGCTGGCCTTGCCGCGAGTCCTGCATCTCTGGTCAAGGCTGTGAAAAAAGCAAAAGGGAATAAACAGTAGGGAAAGGAAACCAGAAGAAAGAAATAGAAGAAATGGGGGACAGAGGGGAATCATGTGGAGCCCAGTTCTGATCTTATTCACACATAGTAAAAAAAAAAAAACACACAGCATGAAAACCCATGGCTCTGCCCTCCACCTCACACAGCACACAAGAGACACTGTCTCAAAAAGAATTACCACTAATTTCATTTAAACCTGGGCTGATTTTCGTGCCCTTAACATCCACTGACAGTTAAAGATTCAGGTTTTCCTCTGCAAACCTAAAGTCTAGAGATTACCTTCCCCCCCCAAATGAATGTTGAGTGGCAGCTCCCGCTTTCTTTACCTGCAGGAGGTTGGATTCATTAGAGCTGTGACGAAGGTGCAGACAGCCCGTTTCAAGATGAGGAGGGACAATGTTGTTTTGGATGAAGACATGCTGCTCTCCCTGCGGGAGCTTCCAGACACCTACAACTATGGCATGTATGCCAAATTCATCGACGACTACGGCACCCATTTCATGACATCTGGCACTATGGGAGGCATCTTTGAGCACATCCTTGTCATTAACAAAGAAGAAATGAGAAGAAGAGGTTAGAAAACCACTAGAAATCTTTCTGTTCACAAATTTCTACTTTAAACAGGGCATTTCCAACCTGGAGACCATGGAATGGGTCCAGTCCACCAGAGTAAGTCATCTGGCTCTGGTTGCTCCCCACAGCCGTCATCTCCCTGGGCCCTGGGAGGGTGGGTGCTCATTGACCCCTCTTTGCTGAGCTGGCTGGCATGTGTCATCACATGCTGGACACGTACTCATCACAAGCCCAAAAATGTACAGTGGGCGTGGGGTAGGGGTATCCATGTGTTGTTCACAAGATGGCTGCTCTACTGGCCACATAACATGGGACAAGCTTGAGTGTCACAAAATTTGCTTCCTGACTTAATTTGAGATGAATCCGGGTGAAATTTTGGTCGTTTAGGAAGGAACATGAGCATCTTTTTCTCCCTTTCTTTCAGTGTCACTTGCTATACTTCTCTAAACTTCTATTTCTTATAGTCTTTGTTCTGGCCAGTCTCATGAATGCTCAAGGACTGGAAACTCATCCAGAGTAAAGAAGGATAACCCACTCATGTTTTAGCCTCCTAATAGTGACGGTTTCAATTTTCTGTAATGGAAATAATGCATTGGACTTGGCAATACCTCTGCCACTTTACCCTGGTTAGTGTCATATCTGAAGACTAACAGACCTCTGTTAGTTCCAGTTCTCAAGAAATTAGAGCGTACAAGGCTGGAGAGCCATACTTGTAAATCTCAGTTACATAAAATATCCACTGCAGACGTCTAGGGCACGAAAAGCCATTACTGGCGAGCTAAAGTATAGCATTTTTTCCAACAAAAAACATAAGATGTAGAACAATAATATGGTAATTTAGTACACTGACCGGATTGTCAACTTTTGCAGAGGTGTTGACAGTGCAATAGATCCCACTTCCCCTAAGGACCATCACTCTGCTCTGCTGATGGTAATACTGCCTTGGTTAACCCCAGGCTGGACCTTTGTGCAAAAGAAAATTGTGGTCTTAGAAAATGGGTGCAAACTGCTGCAGTTGGTGCAAATTTTTGTCATTCCATAATTCCGTTACTTTCCATGCTTCTATCCCAAATTCTGCCTCCAGTCTGAAATGGTTTGGTACCATCACGCACTCCATATTGAGTGCTAACCATGCCAATTTTTTCCACAAGAAATTACTGATTGAGAGAATTTTCATCAAGTTCCTCAACTACTAATGTTTGGAAACATGATGCCACTTCAAATCATTTATCCACTTTGAAGAGTGACTAATATGGAAGTGAACAAGATCTTGGCAAGCAAGTCTTCAGAGAGCAGACTGCCAATTTCAGACGAAGAATGAATCAAGAGCATGTGGAGGGATGCTATCATTTTGCTTTATCTTGTGCTTGCTGCGTATATAAGGATGAGATTTACTGCTACGAGATGCCTTATCTTAGGAAAGAAGGATGTTGAAGTTCAGCAAATGACAAAAGCGTGCCCTGGTAGAGAGGTAATTTTCATTCTAATGCAGCATGCTTCTGTGATTTTCCTCTAACCCAGAAAGTCCCCATTTACCAAGTCAGCAGCGCTCTACGTCACACAACATAGACCCAGAAGGACCCACCTGCAGTGGCTGATACGCCACTGCCTAAAAGCATTTAGTGAAAAACCTGTTTTTTCTAATGGTGATCACAGCCATGCTTGAAGGCTGTGTTTGCAAGAGGATTATCCACCTCCCCTGAGGAATGGTCAGAATCAGGATATAAGTGCTCAACCCTTAAAATTAGAGCTTCAAAAGATGAGTTTGAAGCTTTGCAGATGCCTGGAGATGTACCGCTGAGTCCCCACAGGGCTGAGCAGCACAGCACCTGCTTTGGATAAACCACTGCCTCCCAAGAGCCCCTCTAGCCCATGAGGTTATGTTTTAAATGCTCCAGAAGGGAAAACACTCCTTTTTTGTAGACCAGTGACTAAAGCACAAGCCCAGGAAAAAGATCCCTAGGCTGAATCCTCCTTAAATGAGCAACAGCTTGGGCGGTCGCTGAGCATCCAGCTAGGCATAGGCAGGAGCTGGACGTTAAGCATCTAGGAAATCTAAATTTGGAAAATTAAGTTCCCTTCTGGGTTTAGATACCCAGGAATAGTCCACAACTAACCAGCACAGAGCTTAGGATTGCAGTTTTGCTGCCAGACCCATTCCAAGGTTTCAGGCTGCAAGGGCTTGTATGGATGTGGTCATGAGTGAAATAAACACGTATGTCAGAATGAGGTCCCTTGTTGCTCTGCCATCAATATTTTTCATTACTTGTTTTTTAAATAGATTGTTATGGTTCTATTATTTAGCAGAAAACAGTATAATGTGTTCACACATTACAAGAACATTTATGGGAGAAACATTATGCGCAGAGTAAATTAGAAAGAGTCTTCATATATTCTGATTAATTCAAAATGCAGCAGTAAATCTTATCACTCGAGCACATTTAACTATCGCAAATTATATCATATAAAAAAACCTATCAGGGCTCCCCCCTCAAGTGCCAATATTTTCTACGACCACCCTTTTGCAATGATAACCACTTTTCATTTATCAAGACCCAATCTTGCTGCAACCAATAGCAAATTGTATTGACAGACCCTTGCTGAACATAATTACTCAACAGGAACCATGGTGAATCAATTAATCAGGGTGTTCCTCAAGTTTAATTTTATGGCACTCCAACACCAAGATAAGCAATCACTCACGTTGCTTTGGGTGAATGAACTTTACCCACTGTGTTTACAACTGTTGAATAGTTTAGTGCAAGTATTGAGTGCTACACATTTAATCTTTCTCAAGGGCCCAGTTTTGCAATGGGATATAACTCCAAGTCTTGACTATGCTTCGCTTCTCACCAGTTCCTTTTCTCGGGATGCCAAGCACCTCCGTGGGTTGGGACCTACCAAGCCAAGGAACAGATCCACGCCCCGCACAACTCTAGCGAGCCTCTCCTGCAGGGTGCCCAGAAGGGAGCAAAACCTGAGCTCTGGGTGTTTTACCAGTATTTTAAACCTAAGGAGGACCAGTTACTGCTCCCCAGCACTGGGGTGAGGCAGTTCAGCAGACAACGCTCTGGGCTGGGGCTCGGCCAGAGGTTCGATCTTTAGACCATTAAGCCACGATGCACAAATCCCGCTGACCTCTGTGCCTCCCTTTCAATACCAGGGTATTGATTGCCCGGCTGCTTTGTAAAACACTTTAAGGTCCTCTGACAAAAAGAACAATATGAAAGTTACCTATTACTTACAATACCCGCATTTATTGAAATCAATGGATTTTTTAACTACTACAGAAGACAGCCTTATATTTGCAGTACACTGAAGTGTGTACATAAAACCAGGCTGTATGAAATATGCGCATTGCTTACCTTGGTGAAACCACCTCATTAGTTCCCTTCTCCCCTCTGCAGTCGCTTCATGGCTCTCCAGTTACATATTTTCATGATGTATTTGGCAGTGCTGGTAGCAGCAAGGCTCTACCAGCTCTCAGCAGGCAGACCTTTTGCAAGCTGCTACTTAAGATGCTACTGAAGCCGCCAACACATGGGCCACATCTTCAGTTTAGGAAAATTAGCAAGGATCTATTGATTTCAGCTGCTATCCCCAGCTTTACCCTGGTTATAAGTTAGTCTGTAAAAAAAGTAATGTTTTATTTTTAAATAAATAGAACAAACAAGGAAATACATGCCTGAAGCCTTGTCTTAAGATTTTTACTTTCTTCTAACACTTTCTAAGGAAAGAATTTCACCGTCAGGACATTTCCCTTTTCACGTATTATGGGAGAAGCCCAATATACCCCAACAAAACACTGGCTTTTCCACTGCAAGACTAAAGGCTGTCCTCTGCCTGGAATAGCTCTTGACTTTGAAAAACAGGCCATGCAAATAACGGAGTATTTTCTTCATTGATAAGAAAAAAAAAAAAAACCAAAAAAAAAATAGGAAAACGAGCATCCTTCCACTTGGGATGAGTCACTGATTTTATTGGTTTCCCTTCTGTTTTGCAGATATGCGTGCCGAAGAGATAAGTGCCTGTGTTGGCATGTCAATTGACCTTACAGTCAGTGAGGGTGACCTGGAAGTGAAAGGGTCTGTGTCACCCTCGGTCTGTGCACAGAAGGGATTTATGAAAACTGGTATGATACAGGGCAGATGTCTCTTAAGGCATCTTGCGTCATTTCTTTCGGTCACTTGGGCATGGAGATTCAAGCAGGGTCATAGAAGGGTGCTCTCGTGCCATCCCCAGCCAATCGTGGGACCAAAGCAACTTCAGGTCCAAGTCTCCAGGAGTACTCATTGCTCTTGAAAGGGCAGGAATTACGGTAGCAACACCTGGATTAGAAACACCTGTAAATAGAGGCATGGGGTGGCTGGGAGGCTGCAGTCCCTATAGCCACGACAGACTGGGCACAGATGCCAAGGGCAACATGGCAACTATTAAAGAAGTCCAAACTGACTATGAAAAGTACTCAAAGAGGCTAGGAAGCCCCAGATTTGTAAATCACTTAACCAGCTACAGACAGTGTGACCTGCGGCCTGCTTGCTAACTAGAAACAAAGGTTGGAGGCGTGCAGGTTCTTCAAGTCTTATCAGCTTAGAGCATTTGTGATGCTTAACTCATCACCGACCGCCTTGTGATAAGGTGGCAGGGCTTGCCCCGTGAGCGGGGGATGCTGAGCTCCCATCGATTTCAGGAGGCGGGATCAGTGCTGCTTGCTGATAGCCCCTTGCACGATTGATCTCCCCTCCATTAAATGTTTTCTAGTGTATGTGTGGAAACGATAACTAAATAATATGGGTGCAATTCAACTTTTCAGATGCTAACAGCAACAGTGCAGTTGTGGAAGATATTATTCCCCGGGTTAGAGGTGGAGATACCAGTTACAGCGGAGGGCTCTTAAACAGTTGGGATGGCAGAATATATCGTCACTGGGGAAGGTCATTAAAATATAATCCTGCTGTTATTGATTTTGAGGTAAGGCTTTTCTGCAGTTGAAGAAACTCTGCCGCTATAAGGAATGAAAGTGTAGTCGAGCAGATCATTTCATATTTTTATTGTGATCCCATCACAGAACAAGATTAGATGTAATGGGCCACTGATCTGGTAACCTCTTATTCATTTCACAATGGGGAGTACATCTCCCACCAACTGCATCCGCACGGAGACGGACAAGGAGCTTAATGCTGGATTAGCGCCGAGTTAAGTTTTTGATGTGTCCCCAAACAGCTTCCCGATGAATGGCTCTCTGCGGTTGCATTCATCCCTATTATTCTCTCCGGCACTGTCTGTCCTCCAGTATAAGCAGGGGACTCGTGGGGGGCTGGGGAAGGAATCTTGCCCCCCCAGCAAAGGCTCTGCATAAACCCCCTTGCTTTTCAACTGCCTCAGAGCCGCAGGGGCTATGCCTCACCTCTGCAGACCTTGGTGGGTATTGCTATGGGTGCTTCCAGGAGTTTTTAGAGCAGGGGGCTCCTGGTTGCTTTGTCAGCTGAGTCCTGTCTCTCTCCATGCTCCACAAAGAAGGTCTGTCACCATAAAAATCTGCCAAGTTCTCCTCCTCCCTTCATTTTATTGGATGCCTCGTACAGTGAAAGACCACCAAAGCATCCTACAGGGCTTCAGAGAAGGGGAGGAGATGGGTGCAAGCGGAGGGGAAGGAAAGGGAGGGAGAATTCAGGGCCAGAGGCAGGAGGAGGTGGGCGCACTCCTCAGCTGTGGTCGGTAGTGCCACCTGAGAGCTACGATCGCTGGTCTGCTCCCAGAGCACAGCTGTGAGGTGTTGGGGGAAGGATCTCGGTCAAGGCAGGGACACACTGCCATTTCCAGCCCTCTCATCTTCACCTGAAAGCGCACCCACTCCTGGCTCTGACAGAGGCTGGCAGAAGGGAAGGTGGAATCAGGAACCATCTGCGCTACTGGCAGGGCAAGTGGGAACCTGCTAACCTTCCTGGGCAGCACCCCGGTGGCAGAAAGCCCTGATAAAGTAGAAGCGCTTTCAGTTCCAGCTGAATCGCATGCTGCAGGTTATTCACCTCTCTGTATTCACCTTTCTGCACGAGTTCCCGTCAATTCTGGGCAAAACTTATTGCAAATTTCCAGTAAACCATGTGCTGACCTCTCTGCTGGCTGCTCTGAAGCTCAGCGGTCGCTGTGCGGCCGGAGCTGCTGATAAGCGCTCCAGTCCACTTCAGCAGCTCTTATCGGCAGCTCCCTCTCGTTTGTTAAACAGGCTTGTGCAAATTTGTCTACAAGCTCTTCCCAAAGCCCAGCTGATCCTCCCCACGAACCGCTCTCACTGCGCCTTGTGCCATGAGACGATACCCAGCTCTTCTCTGGGACCTCTTTCCACCCGATTCCCAGCCAGGACACGCAGCGTCCGCACAGATGCAGGGACAGACAAATGTAAATATGCGTCCTCAGGCCAGCCCTGAGCTTTTAGCTTTAATACTCAGTTGAATGTTAACATTCAGTTGGGCAAGTTATGATTACAGTTGCCCACACTGGACTATGTTTGCTGAATGGTATATAGCAACTGGATTTTGCTACTGGGAATACTATGAGCATGTTATATTTTTAAAGCTGTAAATGGCACAATATTATTTCGCTGCATCAAAGGGCAAAATGTAGGTAGGTGGAATTCTTCACGCTCAGATGGTTCACAATCTGGTCACCGTGAGTGGTAGGCTGGTATTAAGTGTTGATGATACCCACTGTCCAAAGCTCTTACCAAAACATTTTGGTTCAAAAAGGCAAAAAGCGTTCAAGAATCTCTGAGATCGCGACAGGACTAAGAAATAGGTCAAAAACTGGCTTACTGCTTTAATTTATCGTTTGAATCCAGACTTAAACTCCAAAGCATGTCCAGAAAAGCCAATCCCATACAAACCTCTGAGATGAGGAGGGTTTTGGAACGGTGGTTTCTCACTCAGGCCCATCAGTCGTGGTAACGCATTTGCATGATGTACATGGAGCTGTCAAGGAAGACAAATGAGTTTTTTCTCAGCCCTGAGTTTATCCAGCAATGTCACAGCTCTCCGACTGTGGTGTGGTAGCATCTCAGTTGATGCCCAGCTGAAATTGTCCCCGTGCTATTCATCTCCATCCCATGCAGCTGCAGCCCATCCACGAAATTCTCCGCAGGAGCAACCTTGGCGACATGGAAACCAAACGGCAAAACCTGAAACGGGCTTTGGACGATTACTTGTTGGAATTCAACGCCTGCCGCTGCGGACCATGCCAGAACAACGGTGAACCCCTTTTGGTGGGAGACACGTGTTTCTGCCAGTGTCGGCCGGGTTACCAAGGCACTGCCTGCGAGCAGACCAACCTCCGAGGTAAGACCCCGGCGCGCACCCGTAGCAGGGGAGGGTGAAAAGCAGCAAAAGGACAAGGGTTTTCCCTTCCAAGTCGTTAACCAACAGCTCTTTGCATCCGTGCATCAATCAAGCCTTCGCTTCTGTGTGGCTTTTGTTGCTACGCTATTCTAAGCAGCCCAGCAAGACAATTACATTAACAGCTCAGGTGATTATTATAAATAAATTAGTGGAAATGAGGATGTGTTTAATAGCTGGAGACTTGCTGACACGCTGCGGAAAGCAGAGCTGGGGTGCGGCGGCACCATGTAGGCAAAGGCCACCTGCCCATATCGCCAGCGGAGGGGTGGGCTCTGCCTGCCATGCTCTGTGGATGCAGCTCGTTACCGTAAATTAAACCATCATCTGGTCCTCACTGATGGGCATGGCACATCCTCGGGATGGCGATTCCACGGAGCGCTTGCGGCATCCCCCTATGGACGCCTGCTGCAAGGGCGAGAGCCCAAAGCTCAACAAGCAGGGAGGGAAGGGAGGTTGGAAGGGTCAGGCGAAGCGACTGGGGAGTGGTGCGCAAGCAATGTGCCACCAGAAATGCAGCATTCGTGAAAAATTGCCCCATTGCCAGGTTTTCCCCCCGCCACCCACAGGGAACCATTTTAACTAGAGAGAAGTACCTATTTTGGAGGAGAAAAAATGTGTTTTTCCAAAGTGGCAGGCTTTTATTTATGTTTTCTTTATTATTTTATATACTATCCCAAAAAATTAAATTGGTGGCAAAACCAGCCAACCTTTGGAACACACCCTTTGATTTCAGAAGAAGTCACTGTTCTTTCTGGGTATTCTTGTCCTGATTTGCGATGACTAAAAATCCACATCTCAGCACATGAAGCTGGCAGGAAAAAAAACCCCATTTTCAGAGCAGTTCCATCAGGCAGAGCTCCAGGCCTTCAACTGGGTGCTCGTAACTGGGGTCTCACCACTGGAAAATCAAAGCTGTGATGAGCTAAGGAGTTAGAGCAGAGCTGGGTGGACGGTTTATAAAGCTGAACTCAAAAGCACTGCTTCAGTGACTCAAAAGTGGGCTTCTGGAAAAAGAATCTCAGGTTCTTTGAGCTGTCTCCAAATCTGAGGAATCCGCTCTAGATGAGGAGCATGGAAAGCTCAGGACCTGACCCCAGAGCAGCCCACCAACCTGGCCAGCCCCTGCGTTCCCAGCTTTTAGCAATGTGGACGGACACACACTTCCAGCCCATGGGAAACGAAGCCAATTTTCAGTTTCAAAACTCATTTAAGACCAAACCCAGTTTTTTTACAGAACAATGTTGCAGCAGACGGGAAACCCAGCTTTTCAGCCAGCACTAAGTAAGAGCACACACGTCCATTTGTGCTGTCTGGATTAATAAAGTGCCCAAGCCAGGCATGAAGGCCAGTTGAGTAAATAAAAAACGACAGTAAATGACAGCCATCAAGCATTCCCATCATTCACGAGTGCCACCATAATCCATACTATTGAACGCTCCTGACAACTCAGTCTGTACTGTAATGAAAAAGCCTTGCGATGACCCATCTCCAAAGGGATGGGCAGACTTTTCAAAACACCTCCACGTTGTTGGGAGACTTTTGTCCCTCTGGCTTGGTCAGAGGTGGGAAAGTTAGTGCAGAGAGAGCCGTCAGCCGCCCTTTGGGAACGGAAAGCCAAACCACAGCCTTTTAAATGAGAAGAAAAAGAAACAGGTACTGTTGGCTGAAGAAGGTAATGCTGCTTCATCTCCCCTAGCTTCAAAGTGCCTTGATCCCAACAGCCATGTGCTGGGCACAGCTGGGATGGACCAGGGAGTCTGCTCCCACCCAAAGCATGTCGCTGCAGTCAGGCCACGTGGAGTGCTTCAGAACTGAATATTTTATTTTATTCCCCCCCATTTTAATGCGTTTCCAGGCAGGGAGACAAACGGGGGCTGGAGCTGCTGGTCCCAGTGGGGTCCCTGCCAGTCAGGCACGACGCGGCGCAGCCGGCAGTGCAGCAACCCGTCCCCGCAGCATGGCGGGGAGCCCTGCGCTGGGAAGGACCTGCAGACCAAAGCCTGCTGAAAACCCACGGGACGGCACCGCTCCCCACAGGTACGTGGTCCAGAGCGGTTTGGAGTCCACGCTGGGCTATAAATACTCCGGGCATAGTCCTCCCATGGAATTATGCTGGTGAGAAATAATTGTCAAGTACTGCATTTCTATACTTATGGAGACATGTTGTATTTGCTGTATAAACCCAGACCAGGCTGGCTGAATGCATCCCTGGCTGCACCACGAGACGTGATGGGAGCCCCACCAGTTCACAGCTGCACGGCTGCGATACCGGAGATGGTGGAGAATCCACACGGGTGGTTTTGCTGCTGGGTGATGGGGGCCGGGGGGGGGAGCTATAACGTGTCATGAAATAAATTCACTAAAAGTGTTTACACACGTAAGCTTGACTCGCAAAAATTTTTATATTTGCCTTTGGAAAACACATTAAAAGCTGACGATCCTTGCATTTTTATGCAGTTGGTATTGACATATGTAGCATGAAACTTTTATAAGTTGGCGCTGTCAGATTTTTAAGTCCAGCATATTGGCCAGGGCTGCGTTTGCAGCAAAGCCATATGCTGCTCTGTATGGGAGGAGGCTTAAGCCTAGAGACACCAAGGCATCATTGCGAAACATGAACCCAAACCGACGAAAAATCTGAAATGAATAGATAAAATGAACAGATATGCTTGAACACATTCGGCGGAGGATATTCACAGACAAGCGAAGGCTACTCTTCTTTGAGATCAGTGATGAACTGACTATTAGCACGCGGGCGTTTTATCTCCCAGACACCCGGAGCTGGAGAAGATGCTAACAGGCTGCTTGATTTAAGGAGCTTTTTTGAACGTGAGACGTAAATCTCAGCAGAAGAATACACACGGTATTGAACTGCATCCAGAGACCACAGCGAGAGCCCGCAGCTCCCTCTTCTTAATGAACTGCCGCAAAATCCTGGGGTGGACAGAAGGCGAATGGCACTTCATTTTACTGTGCTTTTCATTACAAGGGAAGAAGGGGGGGGGGGGGGGNCCTGAGAACAGCAACAAAACCTCAAAGCACAAAGGAGCACTTCTATATACATTTGAATGGAAACAGGGAGTAGAAAGGAATCGTGGTTTAGCGAAAGAAATAGCTCAGCTACAGCTCTGGTTCTTGGAAATGCTTGTTTTTCAACAGCGTGTCAGTGGTGATTTAGAGCCTGACACTTAGCTGATGTAAATCAGCGTCGGCCCTTCGCCGCAGCTGATTTATGTTACCTGAAGATCTGGCCCCTTGTTCTCTTTTGTGTGCATGTTTGCCAAAGGACAATTTTTTCACCACTTCTCTTTCGCTTGAAAATGAAACTATAGTCTGGTTTAGTATATGAAAACGACAAGCCATGTTGCCTCGAACTCCGAGATGTAATTGTTACGTGAAAAATCCCTACAATGAGCAGTAAAGCTGTGGCCGTTTTGCCAACTTTGCTTCTTCAGGTAAAGGTGATGTTCACCCAGGGATGAATTTTCTCCCAAGGGCTTGAATCTGATGTCTTCTATGTCGTGAAAATGCAGCAGCATGGAGCACCCCTATATTGCTATGATTTAGACATCCCAGAGGAATGGGGAATGTAGGATCAAAGCAAGTTTTTCCCATCAATGGTTTTATCAGTACTGCTTGGCGTTGGGTTGGCAGGTTATGTAGACACATGAGGCAGTGCTCCTACTCCAAGGACTTGTTTGGCTAGCAGACAATGCTTACCTTTACATCGACTCCTTAGGACTCAGGAAAATGCCTGAAAGTGAGTATAAAGTCATCTCAGTTAGAAAGCCAAGTATGTTTCTTTTGTGACCAGAGGTAAGAAATTAATGAAGAGAAAGATCGGATACCTCAGAGGCTGGGGAAGGACCGGGCCTGCAGGAAGACAACCTGCATCCTCAGCTTTGAGAGTCAGTTCTATCAGGATAGATCACAGGCTGCAGAACCACACAAAAAAAAAAAAAAAAAAAAAGAAAAAAAGAATAAATCCAAGTGATTAAAGAAACCACATGTGAAACACCACCACGAAGCACATATAAATAAGAGCAAAAAGCTGGGATTTGCCTGCAGTTGTTCGTTCTCCACTTTGAACACCGTGGCGTCGGAGTAGAGAGGTGAAAGCGAGGATACGCGTGGGGCAGAGTTCTCCGTTCACCTCGCAACCCAGGGCAGCCAAACACAAAGCTGAGGGTTCCCTTCAAATGCCAAAGGCAGCTTGGCAGCAGCCCCTCTCCTCCCACCCCACAGCCAGGGCTCGGACATCTGCACGGCTGAAACTCGGGAGCAGCCAAGCTGAAGTCAAAAGAAAGGAAGAAGCTGCCTGCGAGGTCTGGGGAAAAAAAACCACCCCAGGTTATGAGCAATTACACACTCACAATGCCAGTCAAAGAAACTAATACATCTCATGCTGAAGTGGCCAGAGTGAGAGTTGCACTAGATGAGATAAGCAGCAAAAACCTATGTTTCTTACTTAAACTTAAAGCTTAGAGGGTACAATAAAACACTGCAGTTCTACCCTGGCTTTAATGAATGGATTTTCCCCTCTTGCACACTGACATATATTTGATATAGTTATTTATCCTATATATTTCTTGCGGCATATTTCCCAGGAGACCTTGTTTATCTCGCTCATAAGTACATGATGGATGTATGGTGCTTTGGATAAATGGTATCACAATCAGATATTTTTATGGATATAGGCAAACTGGGTTATTAACAAAGGAAGGGCAGAGAGGAACCAGTACGCAAAAGAAAATAGCAAATGATTGATGACAGTACACCTGAGGTTGCAAGGTGCAGACTCCAGATAACCAGCTAACAAAAGAGTAGATAAGGGCAGCGCTTGAGACAGAGCTGTTTTCTACCTCGGGGTCAATGTCACGCCAACTACCCGAACGCCTGCATCCCTCCGAGCCTGCGATTTTAGAGCAGGCAAAAAATTCCCCAGCAGGAGCAGCTCAAAAATGATTGCCTGCCTTTTTTATACAGCGTGATGCAGAGGCACAGGAAGATCCAAAACATTTAATCCTACCCCCAAAAACCTGAAACAAAAGAAACGCCAGTTTAGGGAGAGTTTGGGGAGGGACTGGCATTTTTTGGGCTGCTGCATCATGCCCAACACAGCAGCACTCTTGCTACTGCGTTACAAATACGTAAAAAAAATACATTCATAATGGTAATAATTACTGTGTTCATCTTTAGTTTTGTTGAATTACAGAAGCAGGAGAGCGTTAAACTAGGATATAAAAGGAAGACAAATCTGCAGGCATAATTTGACCTGAAATCTGGCAGTTGTCTTGAGGGTTCACTGGGCTCTTCAGCCATCAAGGAAGAAGAACCAAGTTGGAGATCTGGGGACTGCTAACACCTCTGCATTGACTTGCTGGGCTGCCTTCAGTCTCTCCATCTGGGAGAGAATCTGGGGAGGAACAATTGCATCCATCTGAGAGCTGGAAAAACAGGAGCATGGTAAAGTAATTTAGCAATACTGTGACCCACCACAGGGTTTGCAAGTCCCCAGCCACAGCCTCACAGGCAAACATGACGTGTCTCCATGACAGGAAAAGACAGGAAGCAAGTGAATCCAGGCTGGAAACCAGTTGGATGTACCCACTCCTGATGGAGACATCCGGGGCTGCAAGACTCAAGTTGGTTTTGCCCTGGGAAAGCTGGATGCAATGATTAAAACTTACCTAAAATACCGTTTTGGGAGCTTCCTAAGCCATGTCAGCTGGATCCAGCACAGATCACAGCAGCAACATCTTCAAGCAGGGACGCGCAGAAAATACAGCTTCTCCATGATTACTGAGTTTCTTTTTTTCACAAGCAGACTGCTTGTGAAATAATAATACAGGATGTAGTAAAGCCCATTGAGACAAGTGTCTTAACCAGCTAAACAGGCCAGAGCGGTGCAACCAGTGCTGAACACGCACCCACGGTGCCCGCAGCCTTCCCAAGTTTTCATACATGGGTTATCAAGCTAAACTTGCACAGAAAGTGGAAGTCAGAAACACCAGTAAAAGATAGTACCAAAATTTAATGCATACCAAAACAAAACAATAAAAGCTTCAGCATAGTATTTTTTATTACCCTCCATGTCATAATATGTCATTAGTTAGTTGAATCAAAGTACAAAATCACAAGGACAAGATAAAGATCTGTCCTTTACAGGAGGCTTCTAAGCCTATAGGCTCAATATTCAACCACTACTGAAATCATACTTCAGTTAGACTGTCCTGCTGATCCTGAAGACTGTCAAATCTCTCCTCTCTTTCTCCAGAAAAAACCCCAAATATCCAAACCTAGACACTGCCGCTTGAAAAGATCTGCTCTTTTCTGCTCTGGAAACAAATTCAGGTTGCTACACTCGGCTCTGCTTGCTGCAGCAGTGGATAGACAAACCATGGCTACATGGCAGAGTGGTTACTCCAGTTTGACGATCAGGAAAGATGGTCAAATTTGCGCTCGTAGCCCAGGTGGCCAACTGCATCCTGGGCTGCATCAAAAGAAGCGTGGTCAGCAGGTCAAGGGAGGTGATTCTACCCCTCTACTCTGCTCTCTTGGGGCCCCATCTGGAGTGCTGTGTCCAGCTCTGGAACCCCCAACATAAGAAGGACATGGACCTGTTGTAGCGGGTCCAGAGGAGGCCACGAAGATGATCAGAGGGTTAGAACACCTCTCCTATGAAGACAAGCTGAGAGAGTTGGGGTTGTTCAGCCTGGTGAAGAGAAGCCTCTGGGGAGACCTTATAGCAGCCTTTCAGTAGGAGGCCTACAGGAAAGCTGGAGAGGGACTTTTTCAGGGGCATGTAGTGATAGGACGAGGGGTAATGGCTTCAAACTGGAAGAGAGGAGATTTTGACCAGATATCAGGAAGGAGTTTTTCACCATGAGGGTGGTGAGGCACTGGACCAGGTTGCCCAGGGAAGTTGTGGAGACCCCATCCCTGAAGGTGTTCAAGGCCAGGTTGGAGGAGGCTTGGAGCACCCTGGTCTAGTGGGAGGTGTCCCTGCCCATGGCAGGAGGGTTGGAACTAGATGATCTTTAAGGTCCTTTCCAACCTAAACCATTCTATGATACTATGAAATTTACAAAAGCCACTCAACTCATTTGAGAAAGTTCCTTAATCAGGTTACAACGATGCTTCTCGAGAAAGGCAGGCAACTGCACTGCAGTAGGTGTCCTTACACGCATCCACGAACCACAGTTCAGGTACTCTGCTGCAGAGCTTCTACAGTGTGTCTTTAAAAAGCTTTGAAGAGTATCATGCTTAGCATAAGCAGTGACCTCTTTGACCATGACCCTTAATGAACCTCTTGGCAAATTTCTATCACACAAAAGATATCACAGTTATACAGTGGATAATGGAAATGTTTTGGGTTGGCAGCTCAATTATGAAGCCCATAATGAGTACAGAGCACTCTTACATATGCAATGTGCGCTTCCTTTCTTAAAGCTGTCACAGAAACCTTGTCAATAAGCATGGAGGCGGCATGAGGGCTACAAGTAAATGCATGTTCCATTGTTCAGATGTCAGAGAGCCTGAGTTGTTCTTACAAGAATTACACTTAGACAACGTCAGTCTGAAAGGACAGAAACTGGTGATACGAACCCATCATCACCAGCATTGCTAAAAACCCTCGGAAGAGTGTTTGACCTTGCAGATGTTAGAAAACTCACGACAATTAAGAACAACTTTGCTCCGGTGGAATTGTTTTCCCGTATCAAAGCTACTGTTGTTTATTTTACAGCTTGCCCCAACAATTGTCTTTGCAAAAATCATTAACCACCAACGAAGCTGCAGGAGGCAAGTCCCTGGAATGGGCCAGGCTCAGGTCAGTCACGAAATGGTGCACAATATTGCAAGTTCCTCTTTTGTGGGACCTGGATTGTAATGCACCTCTCCAGGGATGGCAACAAAGGGCAACCCATTCACTTTGCTTTGGCTCTTTCCATAGCAAACCCTCTCCATCTCAGATGTCCCGACTAGTAATGCAGCCGCTGAAATACAGGCTTCCATGGGGTCAGACAGATGAACCAGAGCCTGTTTGGGGCAGAGGTAACTACTGAGGGCAGAAGATCTCAGGGGATGTGTGAAGACGTGACAGACTTACAGAAAAGCTGGCTGCTCATCCTGCTCCAGCAGAGGGTCCTGGCATCCTGGAGTGACAGCCCCTAGACCGGGTGCAGGAGGTCCAGCCTCTCCTGCAAGCGCAGCCATCTCTCCTGCCTTCCAATATCCCCAAGCAGCTGCTTTCCAACTCCCCATCCCAGTAGCATCCCTCTGCCCTTCCCTCCCCTTCCCAAGGAACCAGAGCACCAGTGTATCTGAGTGTACCACTCCGTATCTGATACTCAATATATCCGTTCTACTTCAGAAACGCCCAGGAGGAAGCTCATCGCTGCGGCAGGAGTACAACTGCTACAGAGTCTAACAACGCTTTGGTGTCACCACACTGTTTTTCACAATTCGGTTTTCACTCCTTCAAGACAATTTCTAGTACAACAGACAATTTAAGTTAAATACAGTAAATTGGGAAACTGGGGTAGTGAGGCACAGCAGCTTTAACTGTCACATTAGATACTATTGTGCTCATTGAGATTTAGACTTTAATATGCTGTATTTTGCTCCGCGTGACACAGCCATCTTTACAGAAGCTGCATATTAGCACACGTTCTGGTGCACGTAAGATCAAACAGTCTTCCCTTATCTCAAAGGAACCTCCAAAAACAAGACAGTAAAATTTAAAATCATGCAGGTACCAAATAAGGCAGGAGATAAAGCTTGTCTCAGTTAGCCCATTGCAATAAAGACAGAGAAAAGTCCAAGTATTGACAGTAAGCGCATTCAAGCTCACGGGACAACCGCAACACATGTCCGAAGGTGTGATTCGTAACACACAACCGGGTCACAATGTCTTGTGAAACATTCCAACTTCATTGTGCTTGGATAAGACCCATCAGCAGAGCGAGGTCAACTCAGTAAGCCAGTCAGGTGACACCTTCCCACCCCGCTTTGCAAACGGCTCCTCAGTTTTGTGTGAGTTCCTGATGATTCCCTCTAGCAAGGAACTGTCTCAGCATCTGGCCCTGAGCATGACGAACCACCGTTTTGCGGGGCAGGGTTGTTGCACTGTCGTCTCCTGGTTCGTTGACCTCCTGAACATGGAGACCAGCTGGCCCAGCAACCCCAGTTTCCATTAATAGCAGCTTCTGGGGAAAAAAATGAAAACCAAAACAGACTGTCAGAATAAAGCAGCTCTTTCCATGGAAAGAGCCGTCAGCTTCCATGAATCATATTTAAATACAAACAACTCTGCCCCTGTCCACACCACTAACAATATACTTGAGTCATTAACGACTGACTGTTTTAAAGATGTTAATTATCTGTTCAGCATTTCTGGTGTTTGTTCAAACTACACTTTATGCAGAAAGGACAAGAAAAAAAATTACACAATTAGTCTTATATTTGCTTATAGGGTGTTTCTCTCTCTTATGTAGTCCAAGCCTAGGTAAGAAAAACAGCAACTGAACTCGTGTCAGCCACATTTTGAGGTGTTAGGGGAAATGTTAGCATGTTCTTCTCCAATGAACAACAGCTTGAATATTCAGCTTTCTATCCATCGCTTTTCCTATTACACTGTTTCTTCTGGACCCTGAGCATGTGAGTGACATAAATTCAAAATCCTGAGAATCACGGAGCCGAACACGGAGGCAATACATAAAAGGAGGAAAGGGGAGTGAGAAAGGAAGTTGTATGTTGACAAGTGGATGGATGTGAGGCTTTGGGAGGGTCGGATGCGATTACGCGTGTGGTAGGCAGACTGGAACAAGGTGTAAGTGACTCCACAGATTAAGGCTCCATGGACTTCCTTAGAAACACCTACAAAATTGACCCTTTGCTCAGTGAAATCTTGGTTTAAAATGTATTTCAGCCTGGCTTAGTTAGGACAGAGTTGTGCAGAATGAGAGCCAGATAAAAGACTGTAAACAATGCACAGTGATAAATGCAGTGCATCAAATTGTGGGATGGTGCCAGAGCTCTGGGTGCCTGAGCTCTGGTATTATTTAGCATCTAAATTAATGAGCTGGAAGAAGTAAACAAAATGATTAAATTCACAGATCATCCTAAACCAGAAGGAGTTAAGAGCATCAGTCAGGAGACAGCAGTGATCCAAAGTGACCAGGAAGCATTAGTAAATGCTTCAAAACAACATAATAAGATTTTAAGATTAAAATGCATGGTAGTATATCTGGAGGAAAGCAGTTTGCAGCATACTGGCAAGTATCTAAGGAAAAACTTAGGAACAGAGCTGCTGGAGGAGACCTGATACTTGTCATGGATCGTAAATTCGGTAGGAGGTGGTATTTTGGTGTAATGGCAAGGTGCATTTATGCAGCTTTGAATTGCAAAAGTAAAGCCACCCCCTCGCCAGTGCACAGAACGTCAGAAGAGGGCAGGGAAAGCAGACCTGTCCCTTTGCAGGACTCCAACCCCTCATGCAGTGGGCTGGGCAGAGTGGGGACAGCCAGCGCCGCGCATTACTCCCCATCCATCAGCCGCCATCCCTGGACACCCCTAAAAACTGCTGGGACTGTCTCCTCTAACCTGGGGCCTCTCTTACCTTCCCTCTTGCTGATCTCGCAGGCCGTGCCGCTGTACCCAAGGGGACATAAGCATTCACACTCCGTTCCTGAAAGCAAGCAGAGGTGGTGGGATTAGAGGCTTCAAGTCCCATTTCCCTGCAGACATCCATTTCTTCTCAGTGCTTCATCTTCTGGGAGGAAGGGACAGTGGGTGAAATGATATCAGCATTTTTCTCCGGCGGTGAAAGTATAAAATAGCAATAAAGCAGGGGAGCTGTGACTACCCCGCCGCCCCTCTCGCCTCCCCAGCCATTTGTTCCTGCCGCTGCACCGCAGCTCAACCTTGGCTACGTCAGCTACCCGGGGTACCACACAGTCCCCCCGTTCCTCTCCAAAAGAGGTATTTTGGTAGAGAGTAGAGGGAGCAGAGTGCAGCAGCATGAATGACCACCTGGGACAGGAGCATCCCAACTTGGCTTTGGGGCAGAGGAGAAGTCCGCGTACCCCCCCACCGGCTGCCCAGGTCTGCCGTGTGCATCCCACGGCAGGACCCCGGAGGAGAGCTCCCACTTTGGAAAATAACGGTCATTTAAAACCTCTTGTTGAGAAGATCCTAAATGAAACTCTAACCCGACTCAGCACCTAAAAAGTTATTTAAACAAGGGTAATCATGAGACGAATCCTTTAAGTGCTACAATCAACTAGCTGGTACCTGAAGCTACGGTTTCTGCATTCGATGCATTTAGATGATAACGATTCTCATCAGGACTTTTACAGATGCAGATGGAAATTACGCACTTGACAAAATGGTCCCTTTGTTAGAAGCTCTCATCACATCATATATCTCTGTTTAGGCAGTGCGGTTTTCATTCAATTTTATTATTTTTCTCCTTCATTTTTAAATCACATCCTGCTTACAAAGGAGGACAGCTTCTATTAGAGACGGGGGGAGGTGGTGGCGGTAACTGTGCTTGGCACTTACATGGTGCTTTTCATCTTCAAAACACTTTTACAAACACTAATTAATGCTGAGACAGTCGTCACTTCTCTAGGAGGATGAAGTAATCTTAAAAGCAAAGGAGGAGACTTGAAGATGTCAAGGGTTTTTTTTTAATGCATAATTGAGATGGAACAAATTCTTCCACTAAACTGATACAGATGGTCACTCCCGTTAAGGAGTCAAGGCTCATCCCTTGACTTTACTGTCTTTACTTACCCGTGGCACTCTACAACTAGACCAATTTTTTAAAAAAAATAATTAATTACCTGAACGAGAAATGACAGCAGAAACTAAAGAGCAGATTACTTGCCAAGATTCTTTGCTCCCCACAAACTCCTAGCTCATTTCTCTCAGAGGACAGAGAAGAGGTGCAAAATGCTTCTACCTTGCAGAAAGGGGATGCCATTGCTGTGGCACGGAGCACAGCGACAGGAACTGGTCTCCAGCTGAAACTCATCAAGAGCCCGTCGCAAATTTTCTTTTATTGTGATTGCATTAGCGAAGTCGGTTGGAGTCACCAGCTGATACAGCGGCTCTGCCTAAAGGGAGGGAAGAAACTGCATTTGTTTCCAAGTTCAAGATGGCAGGGCTTGGTGGGAGCACGGCTGGAGGGGGAAATGAAGACCCTGTGGTACGGGCTCCGGGTTTCCCATTAGTATTTCTTTAAACCTCACAAACAGCAAGGCAGCGATGTCAGGAATACTTACAGGGATCCCCCCCTTGCTTTACAACACCAAAGAAACTGCAAATGCAGAATAAAATACAACCGCCATGCCATTAGTTGACAACCAGGTAAAGTTTCACAGAAGTTTCATTACATCCTTTCTCATCCGTTCTCCTGATTTTGACATTTTTAGATCAGATTTGCTCAAACGTACGTTTCCTGAGTGCTCTCCTACTCTGATTGACAAAACAGGTCTCCCAAAAGCCCAGCCACAAAAATCTCCTCATTCCTTGTACAGCACACCTAGAGGCACACGGTCACAGGCATTCACATTTGCACTTTCACCTGAACCATGTCTGCATTTCAAGGCTGTTTTTGTGAAGCCAAGAAAAGGGTTTCCACTGCCTTCAGAAGGGGAAGGACTGGGATCTTCATCGACAGATGAGGTTGGTGGGAGAAGATAAGGGTGTACACAGCACGGTGAACGTGCAGTAGGGACCAAGAAGACTTTGACTTGCTCATTTATTTTTTTCCCGAGAGCAAGGGAAAGTTAAATTGTGGCCTCAATGTTGATGGTCACCCACAAATGCCAGTGGGATGACACTGGCACGCGTCACCAGAGGATCCATCCCAAACTCCCATCTTGCTATAGAGGTGCCTGCCCCACAGGCCACAGCAATACAGCATGCATGACACATCACCCTACTGCTATCACAGGCTCAAGCTACGAGAAATGGAAGAATGTTTCAATAAAAAAATGCTCATTTCCTGCTGCTGTACATTCGCTCTTCATCAATTATCTGTGATCCATACTTTGCTTTTTGAATTCAGATCATACAAATGAGGAAATACACTAAGAGTGACCTGCCAAGTGCCTTCAGCAGATGATTTATGAACTGATTTGCTTTAGTTTTCCCTAACTAAGCATTCCTGGGCTGACATTTAGTCACACTCTGCTGGTACTTTTGATCTTCAAGCCCCACAGGGATATTGGTATGGAAATGAAGGATTATAGATACCAAACCCGAATTACATCCGTCTGAGGTTTTTCACTGGGCAGCCTGGTCACTGACGCCAGGCAAGACAAAGAACGTCGCAGTTTCTTGTGGGAGACCTTTTTGTACTTGGGCTCTAGTGTGGAGGGTTGGGTCGATGTTGCCTCCTGCCCAGAGACCACCCAGCGCATTTCTGGAAGGTCTCTCCACAGCACGCCAGGGGTTTGGGAACGCCGCCTCCGTGGCAGCAAGCGCCAGACAGGCACTGGCTGTATTTCCAAATTAGTGGGTTTTGCTTTGCTTCATATTTTTTTAGAATTCAGGCCCCCCCCCTTTTTTTTTTTAAATGAAAAGTCTAAATTTTCAATGAGAAACAAACACCTTTTACCAATAGAAGTATTTTCACCTAGAAGTAAATTTTACAACAAAAACCAATCATGCAATAACAAAATCAACTTCCACCGCTCCCAGTCCAAACTCCTGTTTAAAAGGATGTTCTCTTGCACCTTTGTACTATTCACTCAGAGTGAACTTATTTTCACAGGAAAAACGATGAGGCAGAATTGCTACATACTTCTGCTTGCTTTTTACTTTCACAGTGCCTTGCATTTCTAAAACTCTTCAGGATCAAAACCCCTTGACTCTTTGAAACCCAACTCATAGTTTTAAGGTTTAGGTCTGCTGCGCAAACACCCAGGCTCGTACGGTGCACTACCTGACCCTCTGAACCAGAGAGAATTGTTGCTAAATAGTCATTGGTACTCATAAAAGACAGGAGAAATTTCAGGGGCGGGGGGAAAGTCTTCATAAAATATACGCTGCCAGATATATTTTTGATAAGTGATGTGGTAGAACAGAAAGTGGAGAGTGTGACCTGCTTGGTAGGCAGCAAGTGATCACACCTGCACAGCCAAATTAGAAGGATTAAAGCTGTTTACTTCATGTACTTCCAACCAAACCACCCTGTTTAATGCATCACATCTTTGATTTTCTGAATACTCAGTCTTAGGGAAACCACCTTGCACAATACAAGTGTATTATTTTCCCTAGAAATTTCTCTTTTTTTTTTTTTTTTTTTAATTCTGTTTGTATAAGCACAGAGTTCTCCAACGTGCCCGCCTAAGTGAGGCTGAATGAAGTGCTGGATACGGTACCTTCAGCTTTATGATTTCAGGGTTGTACTGTACGGCGTCTCCCCACTCCTGCATGAGCGCGGCCGTCGGCAGGTTTTTGTAAGCCAATGTGGTGATGTGTTCGCTTGCTCCGCCACGAACAAGGGCAATGAAATCTTCCACAAACTGTTTTTTGGAGGTGCTGTCTGCAAAAAATGCATTCAGGTATGCTCAGAATGTCTTTGTGGATTGCAGGTGAGATATAAGCTCACAGCAAAACACCCCTGTATATCACCCATCCCACCGAGAGAGGAAAGGAAAAAAGTCACCAGTGTTTCACACCCGAATCATAGAATCACAGAGTCATAGAATGGTTAGAGTCGGGAGGGACCTTACAGATCATGTAGTTCCAACCCCCCTGCCACGGGCAGGGACACCTCCCACTCGACCAGGTTGCTCCAAGCCCCATCCAACCTGGCCAACCACGTCCAGGGATGGGGCATCCAGACCTTCTTTGGGCAACCGCTGGGCAGTGTCTCACCATCCCCACAGCAAAGAATTTCTTCCTAACAAAGGAGGCCTGTGACCCTCCGGCTCCCTTGTAGCAACACCCCCATCCTCCTCCCCTTGTACCCTGTATCTCCCCCCGCTAAATTTCTTCCCTGTGGCTATAAGCTTGCAGGTTCTTCCACACCCGGTGCTCCTCACCACCATGAATATTGCCTGTTCTCCTCCACGTATCTTCAGGTGCACCCTCCTCCCACTGCAACACCCCCAGCTTCCTATGTGTCCCCTGAGGCTCCCATAACACCATTACCTCCCTCCTTTCCCCATTTGGCCTTTTTTTGGGTGCAAAAAGCGGCTCTGCTGAGAGATGGGTGGATTGGTACCACAGCATGAGCCAGGCAGGTAATGGCTGATCTGTTCCTGCTTTTCCCTGAACACTGAACAGACATTTGTTCTCTACCCAGGAAAGAAAATCTTGCAAAAAAAAGAGTTTTGAGACATCTACACCTCTGTTAAGCTTGGTTGAGGTTAGCCAGCAGACTCAAAAGCAGCTGTGAGGGAGCGGGGAAATCTTTCAGGCAGGCAAGATCAAAAAAATCTTTTCACTATGACAAAGGCTAGAAATGAAATGGCAGGAGTGTTTCATGCTTACCTCCAATCTCTTTTAAAAGGGATTTACAGCCAGCTGCAGTTATTCCAAGGCTCACATATACACCACAAATATTTCCACCAATGTTAAAGTCATGCTGTACGCATTTCTGGACATCGTTCAGAGAATAACCTTAAATGCACACCACAAAAATGTAACATTTTAATACAACTGCTCAATGTTTTATATCCATATACACAGAAAACGTGAGTTGATAAATACTTTTCCTTTGGGAAAAAACAAGGAGATGAGACGAAGAAGCCTTTTTTGGGATATGTAACAGATCTATATCACATGAAATGAAATTAAATGAAATCTCGACATTTTACAGAACTCTGAAACCCAGTGCAAATGCAGGGTAAATGCTGGAAGAGGCTTTTAACGACCAACTCAGCTGTACTGGGTTATGCAGAGCTGCAATGGGTGGGAGCCTGACCTGTGACTTAAATGTTGAAAATCTTTGACAAAGGATGACCCACCACACCCCCCCCGTCATCAGGAGCCAGGCTTTTTACGAGCAACAGAAGTAATAGCTTTTTCTCCCTTTGCTAGCTCACATCTCCAAATCTTTGCTGCCAGAAAAGCCTTAATTGTTTAATGGAAGTTCCTCTGTGAAGCTCTACTATAATTGTTTTCCTGGAATATAAGAATTTGCCCTAAGAATATACAAATCCCTTATATGTTCTTCTCCTGAGTACTTCTCCAAACTCCTTGCAGTCCTGACACTCAAGAATATTTAAGTAGTCATCATGGTGAAATGATGATATTTCACCAGATATGACACTCAAGTACCTCTCTTCTTTCTCTGCTTTTTTGTTGTAATCCCCCACGTTTCCCTGAATTCTTTACTTTTCTAGTTAAACTCATGTCTTGGTGATACAGATGTTCACATGAGCTCACAACGCAAGTATCACTGCATAGCTGTCCTGTTCTTACGCTCTTCTCATACATCTGATATTGGCCAGTTTCTAGATGAGGAAAGAGGATGCACTGAGTTTTGGGTTGATGCAGGATGGCCCCTATTAATGTTCATACCCCATAAGTGCCTGAAGGCAGGAACCACTATTTTATGACATCCTCGTACAGCGCAATCCAGACCTCTCTCCTGCCGTCTTCCCACAGAAAATATCAGATCATGAACCACAGACACATCTGGCATATTGGAATATACCTGAGAGCAGCACAAGTACCAACCACATGACACTACATCTGCAAAAGAAGACTTGATTTCCAGCAGACAGTAGAAACATAATGATGGATTTGAAGGGAAAAACCTGCATTCTCCGATGGGACCTATCAAAGCCCAGTGAGAACTTAGAGCCCAGCTGAGCACCGGGGATAGTGTGAAAATGGTGGCACCACTGCAGGGTCCTGATCTCGGTCAGCAGACGCTGCCAGGCAGCGTTTCGATGCAAACAACACTACCCATCAGTTCAAACAAACGGGTTCTTGTGATGGGCCCACACTAACAGCTGAGAAATTGGGCAGTGCTAATGTTTTGAATATCTGAAATCCGAATCTAAATTCTGACCCTCGGGGCTGTATCTGAATACAGGATAAGCGACTTCTTAAGACAGCAGAAGAGCAAACAGACTGTGTGTCACACACGGCAGAGTCCACTAAATGCCTTCACAAATAGACAGGGAAGGCAGTTACTCACTCCCATGCCAATGAATAAATAAGAAAGTGCAGCTATTGATTAATGTCACACGGCTCGCTCTATCCTACACAACAATCATCATTTCTTGCAAAAAAAAAGAAGCCAGAGTCAAAGAGCAAGAGCAATGTCAGGCACAAGAGTCACCCAGCAAATTATTTACTGTTTCCTACATGCTGGAAAAGCCCTCGAGGCTAAAGGTGTTTCAAAACTGTCATTTGAAAGGCAATGGAAAAAGAACTTAGGTGAAGGTTTTTAAAGCTAACAAAAGCTTTAAGCTACACGATTCTCATTCATCTCAACATCTTGTCAGCCTCCAAAACGTGTCGTCTAAAATACTTGCTACAGGGCCTTTTTTATGAACTGGCAGCACCCACAGCTTGAGAGCTAGATGAAGCCCACGATGCTGAGCACGCTTTGAAAACCAGTCTCTCCATTCACTGCCATAAAGCACTTCTACTCCCGTATTTTCTGCAGCCTTTCTTTGAGATGCTGTAGAGTCCTTCTTCCACCATCTCTCTTTTCTGGCCTCAGACGTGAACCATCACTGGGTGCCTGCAAGAGGGGGTTTCCCACCAAAAAACCGGCCCAAAGCTTTTTCACAACCATCAGATGTACATACCTGCCTTTTGGAGCTCATTGCTGTTCATTACTAAAGTATATTCGTAGATGCCACCGATGGTAGCCTCGGTGATGTAATGGGTGCCGTAGTCTCTGTAGAGCTCTCTGTACTCCCCGTAGCTGTATTCCACCGGGAGCTGATGGAGTCTCTGCAGGAACTCGTAATGCAGCATCAGGGCTCGGGGCTTCAGCTTATAAATGGCCACAGCCAGCTCAGAACGGGCGTGAATGAATTTGCTGGACTACATGAAATGCAGAAACACAAGAGAATCCGGAAGGGAGGGATGTCATTCTTGTGACAATGTGTAGCTATTTGCCATTAAACTGTTAACGCTGGTCAGGATTTATTAAGTTAACAGTTTGCAACTGGAAATCTTTTAACTTGGCAAACCCCAAACTTTTAGTAGTAAAGTTTCTGAAAATCAGGACTCTGACTGGTATTACAGAGAGAGAAGAAGCAGCAAGGGGGAGAGACAACCATTACGGGTTAGGTGATAGCTCAGGCCATGAATGGGACATGGGGACACCCAGGATCCAGGCTCTGCTCAGACAGATCCAGGATACATGGACACAAGCAGCATCCTAAGAGACTGCTCTACCCCTTAATAATGTTGACCAGCCTTTGCCTTTCCCAATCTCTCTCCGGAGAAACATCAATGTCTGAAATCATGATGATTTATATGTGAAATGGTGATTTCCTATCTGATCCAAATTTATATTCCACAGAATATGCCATTACCAGAATTCAAAGGAAAGAAGAAAACACAAACACTCACACACACACACGCGTATTTATATGTCTCTGTGCAGATATGTGTACATGGGTATATATTATATCTCCCCTTTCTGGCATAAAAGTCAGGAACAGACAAGGTCTTTCATCATGTCCAAAGGATTTAGTGTCCAGTTGGTCCAGCAGGACAAGCACATCAAGGGGATTTCAATATAAAGCTCTGTAGCTTAATAAAATCAAGACTTAGTGGTGGGTTTCTTTATGGATATCTATTGCAAACGCTTCTCATATACCTCTGATCTTGTCACGGGAAATGCCTCTTTGCAGGAAGCAAATGCAAGTTTAATAGCAACAAGGAATACTCCGCCATTCCTGAGCGCGCTTTATACTGAGGGGAGAGACATACGTCAGTGATACTATTAAACCATTGACAAGAGCTAGGGTTGTTTACAGCAATAACACATGAAAAAAAGAAATCAAATGACGGCGCACACTGCCTCAGACTGCATCTCATAAAGCAGTCCTAGGAGTTATAGATTAAAGCATCTCCAGCCAGCTTAAAGTGTGCATCAGATCACCGCTGTGACCAAATCTCTGCAGACGAGACTGGAAGTGATTGTGCCATCCGTATTTTGTGGGGTGTGTGTCTCCTGACTTGGTGAATGATGTACTCAGCAGACAGACCACCTCGGCCAAAGTAAAACGGCACGCGTTATTCTCTAATTAAACCCATGGAAGGGCTGCTACCAGTTTTCCTTCTTTGGTATTGTTAAGGCTGCCCTACAGTTGAACAGCTTGGCTTCGCTGTTTGCATTATCATTTACCGAAGTGACAGCTCCTGCCTGGATGATTCCACCTAGAAGAGGGATGGCCCTTCACCTGTGAGATGACGTTCTGCAGTGATCGCACATCACAGCCATCCATACCCCAGACCGGTTTCTCGGCTGTGTGTACAGATGCAGGAATTTAGGGTACTGCAGAAAATCCTATTTGCCCTTCTTTCACCCCAGATTTCTCTGTTACTCACTATAACTCACCTCCCACCTACCAGACTCCTTGGGCACCCGTGGTAAGAACTTTTGAATGGCTGGCAGGGGAAGGAGCACAGCACCCCATGGCAGGGGTGCAGCAGGGAGACCCTGCCAGGAGTGTCACTTGTACATCTCCTACTAGCAAGTTCTCTATATGGAGGTGAGGCCATTTGAACCCGCTTCTCAGTTTCACGGAATTACAGAATCATAAAATGGTTTGGGTTGGAAGGGACCTTAAAGATCATCTAGTTCCAACCCTCCTGCCATGGGCAGGGACACCTCTCACTAGACCAGGTTGCTCAAAGCTTCATCCAACCTCATCTTGAACCCCTCCAGGGATGGGGCAGCCACAGCTTCTCTGGGCAACCTGTGCCAGTGCCTCACTATCCTCAGAGTAAAGAATTTCTTCCTAATATCTAATCTCAATCTCCCCTCTTCCAATTTGAAGCCATTACTCCTCGTCCTATCACTACGTGCCCTTGGAAAAAGTCCCTCTCCCAGCTTTCTTGTAGGCCGCTTTCAGATACTGGAAGGCTGCTATAAGGTCTCCCTGGAGCCTTCTCTTCTCCAGGCTGAACAACCCCAACTCTCCCAGCTTGTCCTCACAGCAGAGGTGCTCCAGCACTCGGATCATCTACGTGGCCTCCTCTGGACCTGCTCCAACAGGTCCATGTTCTTTATATGCTGGGGGCCCTAGAGCTGGATGCAGCACTCCAGGTGGGGCCCCAAGAGAGCAGAGTAGAGGGGGAGAATCACCTCCCTCGAGGAGGTGATTTCCTTGATTTCATTTTTTTTTAAATGACTTCACTACAAACATCCAAATGTGGATGCTCAGCAGGACACAGGACGGACTGCATTCCGTTCTGTCTGATTTTGGAGGTCAGGCAGCCTGGTTCCTGGTTGATCGGTGAATGGTGGGTGCTGTAAACACAAGCGAAGGCATCGTGGCCTTAGTAAACACTTGACCAATACACAATGCAAAATCCAACCAGAGGAAAGATTTCATTTATCCTAGTCCTGAATATGGGGATCAAACTAATACACACACACATACAGATAATGCATTAGCAGAGAATTAAGTGGAGCAGTGCTTACAGTTGAAGAAAATCTTTTCATCCTTTGAATGAACTTCTTGAACCTGTTGTCTTTTAAACTGTAACCAAGTTCAAACAGTCCTGGTATTTTTATACCAAAGCTGAAGCTAGACCATGAAGCTTTTGTCTTCAGGACATTGCTTTCATAACTGGAGTAGGACTCATATTCAGTCATTGTAAATTCATATTTGCCTTTGGTCTAAACAGAAAGCAAAAACAACACGTTCAATTTCCTGCATAGTGATTGTATACCTGAAGCATGGGGAAGCAATACAGATACAAATATACTTATGAATTAATGCCTGCACTTTGAAGATGAAAAGCCTTGTATAATTGCAAAGGACTATTATTATTAACACTGGTACTTCAAGGATACTTGACTCACAGCAAGCAGGAAAGCTACTATCTCCTCCATACTGCAAGGACCTCAGGCTTTTACTTAATATGTCAAACTTATGCAAAGAAATGAAATATTAAACATAGACATCAATTAAAGTATGACTTCTAGGAGGAAAAGGTTTCCTAACGGGCAACACTCAAAAATATCACACTATGTCATCAAGAGCATTAAGGTCAAATATATAACATTTGAAATATAGCCTCGATGCACTACAGAAATAAGCTAGGTGCCTTTGCTTTCGCACAAAGCACATGTCATCCTGTTGCACAAGGACAGCTTTCCCAGCCCGGCTCTCAAGGCACTCCATGATTCTCTCTAAAATTAAACTCTCCGTGCCCAGTGGGTGGCTTTTGGGCCCTCTTGTACAATGGCACCAGGAAGGTTAGGCTCAGTTTTTGCAACGACAAGGTGCAAGGGAACATTGCCATCACCTATTCCGCTACACATGGATATTATACGGGAATGTGTCCAACTTAGAATCACAGAATCATAGAATCACTTGGGTTGGAAGAGACCTTCAGGATCACCGAGTCCAACCATAAACCTATCCCAAAACCACCCCTAAACCATGTCCCTCAGCACCACGTCTGCCCGTCTTTTAAATACCTCCCGGGACTTCATATATTCATATATAACTTCATATATTACATGGGGTATGACGACATTCTAGAAGTAGGGCTAAATTCATTCTCATCTCATTTGATCTCATACATTTTCTAATTCTTTATAAAATGAAGCTTTATCAGTATTACTCACTAAATTTATTGGCATATATGTTTATTTGCAGATGAACCTGTCACATACCTCTGCTATGTAGCTTTCTACATTGTATGGCTTTCTGAATCTTGTGTCCACGATATAATGGGGAGAACATCCACCAGCATAGTACCGGTGATCAAGAACTAATCCTTCCAAGTTGTTTGTTAAGATATTTAACCTGTATATGAAGTATAACAGCAAAATATTAAGATTATCATCGATTTAGAGGTAAACATCAAAGGACGTCACTGAGAAAGGCAAAAGATCTTTTGTTTGGCTGAAGGCTCTTTGTTTTGTCTTTGAGGGCTCCTTTATTTTGAAACTCCAAAAGAAAGTTTTGCCCCTTTCACTGTGTGATTAACCCAGTTGCTCCAGAAAAACCTAACTGACCGACAAGACAGCAAAAGACAGCGTCAAATTTTGACACTTCAATGAATATCTTAATTACAGAAGGCCAATTTTCACCGCCCAGCTAGGAATGACACCAGAGCATTACTGCCATCAGTACTGGCAGCTTCTGTAGCCTTTACTGGAACTCTCTGGGAAGAGCAGAACAAACCGCAGCAGCCAAACCCCTACTCCACCAGGTTGCCCACCCCAATCATCTCCAGATGCCCATGGCAGCACAGCAGCATCCAGCCTCAAAGACTGGTTTGCCAACCCATGTCATCAGTCCAAAATCATTTTTAATTCACATTTCTTTGTTCTGGTTTATCAGCCATAATCTTTGATGGGTTGGTCAAGGATCAACGCAAGGTTAGTAGATGACAGTGAAAATAGTCAGGGAATAAGATCCAGGCACTCAAGTAAATGTTCAACTACTCCTTGAAATCACTGGGAAGTTTCCCTTTGATTTTAGTGGATGATGGACAGTAATCTTAACCTGACTACTCTGAGAAAGGATGTCCCACTGCAGTCTTTTCAGATGGGGTGATTAGACCAGGCTGATGGGACCTGTGGCAGTAAAAACCCTTCACTGTCACCAGCTCACTGTCAGGACACCCTCACCTCACCCTCGTGGGACCCAGCTGAGGACATGGCACTCACCTCCACAAACTTATATTCAAATAGCAACAGGAGTTGTTAGAAGAAACTTCACTAAAAAAAAAGATAATTGCTAATAGCCCATGTTGTGTCCCTATTAGCGTTCCAGGCCTCTGTTAGATCTGCCTCTCCTTATTTTGGGGAGAGAGACTTGCATGATAATGACTTTGAAGCTGTAAGATATTAACTCTAATTTTAGAACAATCTGAAAAGAAGGGAAGTCAACTAAAAGCAAATTACTGAGCAATTGTAGCTTCAAAGAGATGAGAAGCATGTTCCTATAATTGTCCAACATTATTTTTAATTTTGATTAAACTCAGAAGTACAAAGCATTAGCAATGACATGTGCAGCAGCCGTACCTCCAGAGAATGAGGAAATTATAATTTTTTCCTTTTTTTTAAATGTAAAAAGCATTTTTTTTCCCCCTGCAGAATGAGAAAACAGTCTTTTCACACAGTCCAATCTTACAGAAAGTTGCCACAGTCTTAGCCAGTAAAAGCTGGGTCGATTCAGATGTGGATTTGAATCCCTCAGAAGTTGCAGGTTAATCCTACCCTAGGCACACGAAGGACAAAAATCCCACCATCTCTCACTGCTGAAGAAGAAATCCAAGAAATTTTGACGCCCCCCTCCCACCCCTCCAATTCATAGACCGCAAAAATACAAATCCATAGCCAGGTTCAGATTTTAGGCAAACCAAGTGTGGTGCTACAACACCCCCCCTCCACCACCTTAGGCCACTTGGTGTGTTTTCCCCCCACCTGGGCCATGTAATAACCCAACATAAAACAAGAAAGGATGCAAAGGACAATGGACCAGAATGTTATGGCAATCCCTTAACACCTGAACCACATGGCAACGATATAACAACCAACATAAAATAGAAAAGAATGTGAAGGACCAGAACATCATAGCAACTCAGAGCACCTGGTTCCCGCATCCCCTATCGCTTGGAAACAGTTGATAGTCGAACACCCCCTGACAGTACCTGGATCGTGGGCCAAAGCAGGGGGGAAATGATACCAGAACCTCAAGATCTAGCAGGTTCTGGGCTTGTACAACTGGTGGAATGTACCATAATATCCCTTTGTCTGAGTTGGGCCAGAGTGGAAAAGTACCTGACAAAAGTCAGTTATCTTGGACTTTATAAACAGCAGCTCTAGCGAGACCCTTTGAATTCTCCTGGATCACAGCAGGCTGCAACTGGCATCTCCCCTGAGTTGGGACACTGCTTAGGCTGACACTTCGAGAGTTAAAGGGCCAGGACGACTCAGCCTTCTCAATTACTGCCCATCGAGGAGTCACGGAGTCACCAGGTTGGAAGTGACCTCTGGAGATCACCTGGTCCAACCCCCCTGCCAGAGCAGGTCCACCTACAGCAGGTTGCACAGGATGGCGTCCAGGCGGGTTTGGAATATCTCTGGAGTCGGAGACTCCACCACCTCTCTGGGCAGCCTGTGCCAGTGCTCTGCCACCCTCAAAGTGAAGAAGTTCCTCCTCGTGTTCAGATGGAACTTTCTACGTTCAAGTTTGTGCCCGTTACCTCTTGTCCTGTCACTGGGCACCACTGAAAAAAGACTGGCCCCCTCCTCCCAGCACCCTCCCTTTAAGTATTTGTAAACATTGATGAGATCCCCTCTTTCTTCTCCACACTAAAAAGACCCAAGTCCCTCAGCTTTTCCTCATAAGATGTTCCAGTCCCCTGATCATCTTCGTAGCCCTTTGCTGTGCCCCTCTCCAGCAGTTCCCTGTCCTCCTTCACGCCTACATTGCGAGTATTTACTCTAAACTCGAGAAGAGGGAAATTTTAACTATAGGCTAGTCTCTCTTCATCCACCTCTCTATCTAGCTATGTGTTTCTGATACACACATTAGCTCTTATGTGTGTGGATGTTCACGTATTTTACTGGATCCAAATATTTTCTGTTTGTCTGAGTGCGTGCGTGTTTATATATTTTTGTGTTCATACACACATATACTGATTTAGGAAAAGGAGCACCCATCAGCTCACCGGAGTTGCCCGCTGCAAAGGGACCTTGGTCCTAGCAGTTAAAGACTTGGTGGTGTGTGTGTGTGTGACTCCTCAAATGGTGTGTGTTTATGTTTTGGTGTTCAAACAAATATATTGACTTAGGATACCTTACAGTTAAATTAGTGTGGATCTTGTCATTTTCGAATCCGTAATTAAGTTGCTGCTAAATCACCTTGTAAATCCCTAAATTGGTTAATGATTAAGTGCTGCTAAAATTTAACCTCTCGATTTACCTCAAACTACTAATAAATTTGGAATTGCTGCTGAATCATAACCATGTCAAATATTTCCATCCACGACACCAAGGCGCTGATTTAAGTCACTCTATAAAGAGTGGTATAACTGTATGTTCAGGTTTTAAAAAACCCTCCTTTGTTTTTATTTCAAAAGCACAGTTTGAAGCAGTCTCTTGGTTCCCAAACGCTTGGTCCTTCCTGCTCCCCACAGACCGAATTAGGCCTGAGTCTAACTCTACTTACATCTCTGCAAAATAATTGGATTATTGAAACTCTCCCACTCATTAATTTAAGGGCAAGTAGCTGCAGATATCAGAGAAATGTTCAGTGTTGACATTTCCCCCTTCACTCACCAAGTTTTGGCAACACAAAGAGCATGCACAGGCTCTCGTGGGACGTATCTACAAGCTGAGCTGAGGATCTCCACAGGGTGCACAAGTTCTCCTGGGTTCATCTGGGACTTTTACTCACCTCATCTCTCTTCAAAAGACTCATGGAGTCCATAAGGGTTTTCCCACTAGGCTTTGGATCGGGTCCCCAAAGGATCCTAACTCCCGGATACAGCAATCGCTGCAGCTTTTCGCTGTTCGCTGTTTACGTCTGAAGCCATGTAAGATCATTCTTATCCTTAAGAAAACATCTCATGGAGGTCGCTCACTTACCCTTTTGCCAGATTCTCTATTCCCCAGTATTGCTCCATCTGCTGGTCACATTTTTTAAACACTTTTTTGCAGTTTTTTTCATCTGACTGGTCCCCACAGTCATCATCCCCATTACAGCGCAGCCTCCGTGGAATGCATCTCCCTACGATGCAAGCGAAAAATTACTTATAAAAAAATGCTTACTGGTAATACTGCAATATCACAGACCCTAGCCTAGAAACAAAATAAAAGACTCCTGTAGTGCATGGTGAATATTTCCTTTCTATCTGCACTAAAAACATCAGATTTTTAATCACCAAGCTCCACCTACTCAGTTTTGCTCAAAACTTTCAAAATCTTAAAATTCCCTTTTTTAGCCTAGGGGAAAAAAAAAAATCCTAATTAAAAGTATAAAAAGGGATAGGCTTTTTCCGTTGCTAAAATTTCTTAGTTTTGAGACAACAAGCATGCTGGAGACTGTTCAGCAGACCTTGTACGTGGTATTCTTTTTACCTCCCCTTCCCATGTCCATAATTCCTGAGCTTGTTTTTCAGTTTCACCAAAACACTAGCCCGGGGGACAGAGATGAGAGTCGCTTTCCTTTGCTCCATCTCCTGTGCTGAGCTCCCCTCCGCTCTGCTCCCCACACATTTTCTGCTCCGCTGCCCGGGTGCAGATGCAAAGCAGAGACTGATCAGATTTTGGATACAGCTAACTGCTGCCTTGCTTCCCCACACCGCTGACAGCGTTCCCGACTAATTAGTCATTGATAAGGATGGAGGGAAATGCCAAGAGGATCACCACCATAACCTGCCGTGCTCTTGGGTACGTGTCAAGGATGCCCAATGTGCATGTTCTCCTCTTGCTGTCAGATCCACTTGTGCTACAGGTTTTACTGATATAACTGGGTTTTAATTTCCTATTTGGAGATTTTGAAGACACTCTTTAGACTGACAGACGTTGGCTAGTAAGACTCAAAATCACTGCTGCGAACACAACACAGGCACGGATGGACCCAGGCAAATATCTGACATCTCTTTAGCCCAGAAAACCCTTGCAGAAGCAGAAGGTTCAGCGTGGTGGTGTCAGAGATGCACTCCCTAAGTCCTTACCTGTAACTGCACACACAAAACCTTCACATCTAACTTTATTCCTGCAAGGATTATTTGTAACGCATTCTTCGGTTTCTTTGTCAGGGTAATCACATGGATCTCCATTGAACTGAGAAGGTTGTTCCAGGCGGGCAAATCTGTACTGTGATGAAATAAAAAATATTGACTGAAGTGTACAGAAATTGTGAATTTCACGCTTGCCTAGTTAAAAAGCAAACTTTGAGTCGGGGACATGTGATCTAAGAGTACTGTCATATAAAAAAAAAGAAGTGTCGGCAAAGATGTGGGATGCTGGTAACGTGCTTCATTTCAAAGGTTTCTGATCTACGACAGTTTTAATTTTACTAGGGAAGGATTGAGGATTGGAAGGGATGAAGGAAAGTTTGCTTTTCTTTGACAGTTTGTTTAAATGAGCCTGACAGGGTAGTGCGGGCATTTGCAAGAGTAAGGAAGGATTCAGTTACATCTCCTCTCTTTCAATTAGCGCTGGTAACGACATCCCTTGTTATTTTCTGTCAGTGTATTTACTTGGCCCTCTGTATCATTAGGGATTTTTTTCCGCCCACAACACTGCTGTGAAGCAGTCAATTACCCTGTCCAATATGTTAGCCCTCCTTTTCTTCCCAGCTTTTAAGATTAACTCTTTGATATGAAGCTTCACTCTTCCCAACTCCCATTACTGGTTATTCCCACGTAAGCCTGGGAACGGTTTCTCCAACTCGTTAGCAGAGGTCCCTCTAGCAACGGGGATTTCGCCCTTTGCACTGTTGGGATCATTACTTTCTTTTGATGGGGCTTCTCAGGTAGAATATGCTCGTTTGCAGACAAGAAAAAGCATCTTAATCCTGAGAGACACTGAGTGTCTCCGGGTCCCACAGGGGACCATTAGTGGGGATGGCGCCTCACACCGATGAGAAGAGGACAACACTGGAAGAAGAGGACTGGGGCGGAGAGAAACTCCCTGCAAAGCCTGGGCTTCCTGCCTGTGTTTTCACCAAGTCTGGGCGCTCTCAGGACAGTGAAGTGGCCTGGAAACCACTGGATTTATTGGGGGTGAAGAGCTGAAGAGCTAAAAGGCACCTGGAAGTAAAAGCTTGCCACCTCACCTGTACAGGGCTTTCCCCAGCAGCTCCCCACTGTCTGCCCAGCCCCACGGACAACACAGACAAGGCGTGAAGGAGGTTCTGCCTCCCGGTTTCTCTGACTTCATGCCCAGACCACAAAACACTCACCCTTTTCTTCTGACAAGGATCGCATTTGCTCCAGGAGGACCAGGCGGAGAGCACGCAGTCGCGGGGCTGCGGCACGTTGCTCTTTCTGGTGCTGCTGAGGTTCAGGGTCTCCTTTTCACTACTGCATTCAACAACAGAAGACCTTCACCATGTGAAAACACCGAGCTGCGAGGACAGAGTAACTTGGCCTATAACGGTGTTAAAACTACATGCCAGAGAACTAACGCTTCTTAGACCTCACCAAATCTTCCATGTGACCTCTAGATTACAGTACTCATTGCCTACTGGCATGGAATCTGGTCCACTCTTCAACGCCCAAGAGCAGACCCAGTCGCCTACACCCCAACAGTGTCTGCAGAGCACTCAGGAGGGGCAAGAGCAGGACACACGTTTCATCTAGCCAGCATGGGCAACTCAACCCATGTCTCACCAACCTGGGCTCCATCTCAAGCTGTGCAAGCCCTACCAAATAACCTGGCGAAGTGGCCAGCAGGGAAATCTGCACTATCAGTTGCCCGCCATCGCTCCCCGCTGCACAAGCAGCACTTTGGTACCTCACTGCCGTACACGATGAATGGCTCCAAGGTCGGACACCTCCGTGACAAACACCAGTGGCAATGCTGAGGGCTGGCGTGCACTCAGCATTTCGGAAAACCAGGCTTAAGCACCCCCCTTTGTCGAGCAGCCCATTTTTCCTCAAGCTGGCCAAACCCATCAATCTTGGACTCTATTCTCGGTTCACAATAGAGAGTCATTAACCCATTAATCCCATTCATCCCAGTAATGAACCTGAACCCCAAGTGTGAGCCCTTACTCTTCACCCCACCCCCTCTCTCGCCCCCCCACGTGAGAACTGTCTCCAAGGCTTCCACGCCGCCACAGCTAAAATGCTGCCTACTCTCTGGGCGGACTCAGTATTTCTGATTAAATCCTTGTCCCAGACAAACGCGTCCTTGTAGCACTGAATCTAAGCGGGGAAGCTGTAGTAAAACGTTGACAATTAGTTTCTTTTCATACTCATTCTGACAAGTAAACCACCGCAGTGGTTTTCCCAATTCTTCCACCACGACAAGGAATAGCATCACCTGAAGCTTTAAGTATGATTTAGTGCCTGGCAAGGGGCTCCCGTTACTGCGTATTAAAAATCACATGGAATAAAGGAATTACAAAAACTCATCAGCTCACTGAGGCCTGAAATCAGAGCTCAAAGTTCAGAGAAGAGTGGAAAAATATAGTTAGATTGGAAAGATTACAGTTACTGATTGACGGCAGCCCTCTGAAAGAGCACTATTAAGCTAGCAGAAAAAGAAACAACAAGCATCAGCCAGGTTCTTGCCATTTCCATACTCTAGGAAAACAAAAGCCTGCCTCTCCAGCACACTGTCGGGCAGCTAGCACGGGAGGAGGTTGCATGTTGCAAAGAGAATTCCACATTACAACATGACCACGGCAATTTGTCGTCTCAGATTTATCAAACAGGATTACTTTTCTAAAGGCAGACACATTGCACTATGTTAACTTCAAAATAGTGTCTTTCGCTATTCATTAGAAATACAGGAATCGCTCAAGACAGCAATTATGTGCTGTACGACGTGAAAGCAGAGAGTCTGCCCTGATTTTCACTCTTTACCCTGTCACCCCACAGACATGGCTTCGGAAACATTCACTCACCCAAAGCAACGAACGGTGAGGATGCCGAGCACGGCATAAAGCAGCAACAGTTTGATGGGGTCCGGAGCAAACGCGGTGCGTGCCATCCTCATCGCTCCAAGGTTCCATCGGCGATTTGAAACTGCCACCGCTCCCGTTCCGTCTGCCGGGAGGGGAGCGGTTTGAAAATGGTTCAAGTAGAAAAAGACAAATTACTGAGTCGTTTTTCCACACTGTAAACAGCAGATGACCCACCACCTGGCAGATTCACAAGGTAAATGTTGCATTTGTTAGTACACGGCTTTCTGGAGGCAAGTGGGAAGGAAGCAAAGATCTGTCCAGAAGCAATTTACGCTTTCATTTGTAATGCTCCTTTCAAGGGATGGGGGAAAAAAATGAATATTTCAACAAATGAAACGTACTCCAGTCTTGGCAAGAGGCAAGTGATAAGTAAACTAAAGTGGGCTTTCTAGGAATAGAGTAGACAGCAAAATCATTTATTTATTTCTGCTTTTCATGTCTGCCTTCCAGAGGAAGGCCAGGCGTGAGGTGTGAGCAGTTATTCTGACTGCTCGGGGAAAGCCTCCATCCCCGAGAGTGCCCTTTGCTGCCTCCCGGCAGGGCTCGGGCTGCAGGGGAAGCACAAGAGCCCCATCCGTAGACACCCTCTGCTCCACGTACCCCGAGTCTTGAGCCCACTGAAGCAAGATCTGGCAGGGCATCAAATTAAACATCTTGGTGTTTTCCACCTACTATGTTGAGTCATTCTCTCTCTTAAAAGGTCCCAACAGGGGCAGAGAACTTACCAAGGGCTGATTCCCATCAGTTCAGTCAGGCTTTCAAAGGCAGATCAGGATCTTCAGACTCTCGCAGAATTTTTCTTCTGCCTGTCGATGCAGCCTTCACGTCCCACCACTTTTCACTTCAGGTATTGTTCTTTTTGATTCCTAATCAGTTTTAAACTACAATGAGCATCTCAGAGGGAGGAAAGTTCTCTCAATCTGTGTTTCCCTGTATAAAACGATGGACATCACTGTGTTTTTCCACCCTTCCTCTTGCTGGACAAGCAGAAGTTCTTTGAAGAGTTGCACTGTCTGTAGCTATGACTTTTAACAGCATGGGCTAAATCTGAGTGCTTTGATGATACAAAGAATAAATACATTTTAATTTGCTCATTATGGGAATGATGGATGCTATACATAAAATTAATCATATTCACTAATACAAAGCAAACTTCACAACCTCAGCATCGTTACCTGGCCAAGTGCTATACCACTTAATGTGTCGTAGTTACCTTACAAATGACATTATTCTGACTGTGGAGCCACGTCCCTGCAAAATAAGCTACTGGCTGCTGCATCTTTCTAGTTTGGCAGCTTGACGATAACAATTTAACACAGAGAAGCACATTAACTGATTCCTTTTAGGAATCTGCTCAGAATAAAAAGGCTGTGTTTCAGGCAGCCCATTTTTTAACCCAATGTTACTGAACAGTCAGTCAGTGATTAACTGCCCTTTCACCTCTAGACATGGAGGACAAACTGTTAGGAAAGATGGCTTAAGCTGGGCAAAGCTTTTTGTTTGCCTTTTTGGCTTTATATTTTTGTTTCAAATGACTTTGCCCCAGACTAAACCCAAGATGTGCCTTCGCAATACAGCTTGCTCAACCTCTGACACAATTGATTTAGCTGTTAATCATTTGTGCATGGCAAAAAACCACCACTTTTACAGGAAAGACCTCTCTATATGTGGGATCTTTGCTGGCTGGGAAATGCAGTACGCATCCAGAATTTCAACAGCAACAGAAGAGATATGCACAGAGCACCCTCGTAGATTTAACTGCAAACCGTGACAGTGATCCCGGTGTGTGTGAAGATCTCAAAGCAACCTGCTCCTGTTTTGCTTCCTCTCACCACGCACATCTTCGTGGCGACCACGCTTGCTCCTGAATTAGCAGAAAGAAGTTTGGTTAAAACAGCAGCAGGGACCCAAAAGACAGGGTTTCCTACACGTTAACACACTTTTCAGAGAAAATGGAGAAGCAAAACCACGTTTGCCACGTAATTTATAATCGGTTTAACTAGAGGTAGGTCTAATGATGACTTCCTTGCAGTTTGGAGCTTAGTGGGTCCACGGTTCAGTGGGAATGTTGCATTGTAACACCGCCTGTGCCCTCTTTCCCAGTCTTGATCCTTCTCCGTCGCTGACTGTGATAGCCACGGCTGCCTGCTAGGCTGTTTTTAAGTATCCAAGCACTTAGCACTACCAACACTGCAAGGCACTGAACGTGGGTTTCCTCACACCTGAAAAGGAAGTCTCACCAAGTGTCCACCATCCACACCAAGCTTTCAGGTGCAACACATCCTTTGCAGAGTTCATAACACCAAGTCTGTGACCCCTTGCTCCCTGTAAATCAAACCTGTACAGTTTCACCAAAGTGGTGTTTTTTTTTTTTTTTTTTTTTTTTNTCCTGCCCAAAGAACAACTGTGAAACACACCAGAGATGAAAGACCCTCCCTGGGAAAGGTTAGATTGGAGCCAGCAAGCAGCTTTATGGTACTGCTTGTGCACTTTTCAAAGAGTTTCTTTTTCTTCTTCTGTGAGACAATTTTTTCATTCCCTGCTGCTGCAGAAGAACACAGCTGGCTCACTGAAAGGTATGAGGAGGCTCGCCCACCCATTTTAATGGTGAAGACCATAAGGTGGCAAATATATGGTAACATTTACAAGTAAGAAACCCTAAGGAGTGTTTTCAGATGTTTACTACAACTGACTCCGTTACATCACCATTTTTGCTACTAATACAGTCATTTTCTGGTATTGAGGCTTGCCTCTGAAAAGACCTACATATTAAAAATTCACCCTGTTGAGCTTAATTCTCCATTTCTGCCTTTTGAGTCGCTGAAAACAATGCCTCACGGTGACTCAGTCCAAACTGAGATTAATTCAGAGTTCATCTGCTTCAAAACCTCTGATTCTAATGTCCTGAAGCTCCTAAGACAGGAGCTGGAGTAATGAGTAAGCAAAGAGAAAAACTCACCATGCCACATTCCTTGGCTCTATCTTCTCTCCATTAGAACTCAAGATAACACACAAGCTCATTTTCAAACTAGAAACAGCATTTTTTAAAGAAAAATCAAGACACTCATAATCTTGGTATTTCAAATAGTACAAAATGTACAAAGAAATGCAACTTCTTACTGTATTGTAACTTCTCCTTAGTTGTAATACAACTGGCTTCTGACACAGAGAGCTTTGCTCAGACCCCTAATAACTATCTGGTGAAGAAGACAAAGATGCCACAAAAAGTCTTTACACTACCAGTACCTGGCAATAATTCTTCATAATCCTTTATTTTCACAAATGTCCGAGACTGAATGGACATTGATTTGCTGCCCGTTAACCTGGTTTTCTTTTAATCTATTGTGATTTCCTTTCTTCGCTGGTCAGGAGTATTTATAGAGGTGGTGCTGCAGGAGCTATGAAATGAGGTTGAAAAGCCAGCAAATAGTATCAGATCTTAAAATACCCTTTTAAAAAAAATACATTCTCTATTGGAAAGCTCCTTGAACGGGTAACATTTGAGGCTATTCTTCTTATTGAGATTTTTCAGATGCTGATAAAACATTTTAGGGGTGATAGATGAGCCACAGGGCAAACACGTCCATTGAGATAAGACTATTTAAAGCTCTAAAAACTAATAGCTGGAGAGTCGTTTCACTAATAGACCTGATATTTCCTGCCTCCAGTAGGATAATTTTAGAAAGAGACAGGCAATGTTACAGGTAATCAGGAAATCGTATCAGGATATCTCCCCATATTCCTCAATGTCATGCTGAAATGTATAATTCAGTTTCCCCACACTTTCCGACAGCAAGTAAAGCAAGAAAAAAATATACCCTTTTACCCATGCCAGGTCTCTACTTTACATTAGGTATTTTTTTTTTTAAAAGCTTTTAATGGGGCTGATCCTAAAAAGCAAATTGGTACGAGAAGACCAACTTGTAGAAGACCTCGTCGCAAGAGCTGACAGAAGTACTCCTACAAATCATGGCTTTTGGGGCAAGTCCCGCTGGTCCCAGCAGCAGAAGCAGGAGGCAGGAGCCATGCACGCAGCAGTAAGGACAGGGACAGCCATAGCCTTGGTGTACATGTTTGTACAGGTGACCCAGGCTCACACGTTCACCCAAACCCCTCCATTTTCTGGTTGCCATATGAACTTTTACTTTGTTCTTTCACCACCGCGTGCTTCCCACGTTGGCTTAGAGAGAATTGCAGACAACAGATTCAAACCGCTGGAGAATATGGCCCAGAAATATCTCCTTTCATTTCTTTGAAATTATATTCTTCTGATTGTGAACAGTATTTGCCAGAAAACTAATAAATATGAACCTGACAGGACATGAGTTTTTTAGAAGAAAGGAAAAAGGAAACACTGCATGGAAATATATATCGCAACCTAGAAAAAGGAAGAAATAGGTTAGTTTATCTGTTGCAGCAACTGTCACTGTGTAGTGATTAAAGCACATAAAACATTGCCTTTAATCCAACATAAGCGAGTCAAAATTGTATATTCCCAGTTTATACAATCAATTGCTTTCCCAGAAGTCACTAACATGGAAAAGAGCGATCTGTCAGAGTCCTCGCTTCTGTAAAACCACAGGCTGATTCTGCAAACTGCTTGCTAAATAAATTCTCATTACTGCAGGAGATCATGGCCTTAATTAGCATTAGTTAAATTGGGACCATTTCTTGAAGGAGTCATATTTGAGCTGGACACTCTCATATACAATCTACAGACTCCTACTGCGCTTCGGTTACAGCAATATCACTGCAATATAGTACATTGAGACAGCACAGCAAGAATCAGATCTTTTTCCCTTTCTGAACAAGGCCAACACGCAGCCAGGTCCGTCCTACTTGGAGATTCCTCACATCACCAGGCTGAATCTCAAACCTGCTCATTCTGAATTTTCAAACTGAGTCTGCATAGCAACTGTGCAACACGAGCCAATTCTTCTGATATTTCAACATAAACTAGCTTCACTGTGGGGGTACCAGATGAATATCAACAGGACTAGATTTAGCCTACGTTGTAAAAATGCATTTTAGTTTAAACCCACGCTTAGCTGTGTCTTTAAGTTAAAGTTTTGTAGCTCGATGAAAACCAAAGAGATCATGTTCTTCCTTCCAAGGACACCTGAATACTGTTAGCTACACACCAAATCAAAATGACATTAGGCCTAACGTGTTTTCATCATAACAGAACGACCTTTATTCTCAGGTGGGATCCACATATTTCAACAGTGTTCACTGACAAAGGCAATGAATGTTTTGGCATGACCTACTGGACATTTCTGGTGGATGAGAAAGGGATGAAAGATCAAGAGGAGGAAACACAATCAAAGATTCGCGCACACATCCACACCTCTCTCTTCCTGCATATAGACACATGCTTCTTACCCTTAAATTCCAATGTGGCATCTCGCAGATTTGCAGTGCTCACTTGGCAAAGAACGGTCCTAATCTCAACTGAGAGATCCAGTACTTGGTACCTCTGAATATCAAACAACTTTATTTTGCGTGCGGCATCTAGAGTTTCACACCAGCAAAACACTTCAGCCTACCTTACACATTGCCCCAGCTGGTAGAAAGGTCCCACTGAAGCAGAAGGCGGTATCAGAAATATGCTGTGCTGGGTCAAGGCTTTGCTCTCAATTCCATGCATATTACTGCAAAGTTTTGGGATTTTTTTTTTTTTTTTTTTTTTTTGGTCCTGTTTAAATGCACATTTTTCATTTTAAATCTTACACAAAGAGGAAAATGGGAGCAAAATTAATTACAGCTTCTCATGCCACCAAGGTTACTCCAGCTTTGGTAACACTGCACAGCATGGTCTCTCCCAGGAACTGGAGATTTTACAGATGACTAAAATACCCACTGGTTTGGGATCCTCATCCTGAAACACCTAAAAAGAGGCCGAAAACGGGAAGGCAGCAATTAAAAGCAGCAAGCTAAGCATTTGCAGGATAAGCAACACTTAGAGTGTTTAAGATTAGGTATTCCCCAAATTAAGGCACTTTTTTTTCCTTCTTTCCCAGATATTTCCACTGTCAAAAACATTGGCCATGACAGACACCCACACAGCACCATAAGAAAGGCAGAATTACCACAGAAAAGCAAAAGCTATGAAACAAACTTACTGAAATGACGCCTTTTTAAAATGTTTTTATTCATAACAGTATTACATGGTGTGTTACAGAAATTAATGGAAAATTTCTAAAAATTTGTTGGTTTTTTTTTTGTTGTTGTTGTTGCTGAATGCATTATACATAAAGTTAAAAATAATGTGTCCGTATATGATAACAAATGGTCATTATCTGAGGTAAAGTTAAAGTAGGTTTAGAAATGTACTGCAACAGTCATTTTATCTTTCTCATCTTTATTAAAAAAATATGTGTCAGAATGCAGAAATAAAAATGAATGAAAACCACGGAGTAAACATTTTTGCAAAGAAGGTGCCCAGTACGTTATTAGATGAAAGGTTTCCTCAGACACTTGGATGACTACGATCTATCAAAATATCTTTTCATGTCAGGTAAAGATCAAGAACCTACGGGGGATGGTAACAGGATGGCTGGTGGGATTCCCTGGTTTTTTAAATTTAAAGTGACGAATTTAGTGGTAGTGAAGGATGAGGGATTAAACAATTGCACAAGCTGGATATTTCAGTTATCTACAATACCGGTACAGTGCGGAGGCCTTCCAGTCCTCTCAACTCAGCGTCTCAAGCATGACAAGGACGATCTAACTGTATGACAAGACAATTCAGAATTTGTTTTTATTTATGAGCGTTGGTAAAGGTAAGACAAAGGTCCACGGTGATGGTCCAGCTGTCTCTCACGAGATACTAAAATCCCAGCCTCATTCCCTCGGCACCTATTCATTGCAAGGACTATGTAAATGATCTGCTTCCTACAAATACGATGTCAATGGATCCTCTGAGACATAAATCTCTTCTTTTTCTTTCAACGTTTTACCCCGTAAGTGGAAATGCACTGATGATACTAAACCTCAAATGTCCATGATGAACCAAAATTGTCTTTGTGGTTCCCTACGTAGGACAAAACCCAAAAGAGCCACTGAGGAAGAAAGTAGCACCACTGTGCAAATTAGGAAAATATTCTTAAAGAAATGTCCTTCAGAAACGCTTTTACCTCTGCTTTTAATCCTGACACACTCAATCCGCCAAGTTTTAATTCATCTTCTCCGGTTAGAAAACTTGATCTTTCTTCTGTTGGGAAAAGAGGATTCGCTACAAAGCTGTTTGCACATGACTAAGGAATAAGCATCAAATGACCATGGATGGGGATAAAAGTTCTCTTCTCTGCAGGTTCATTAGGTCTATTCACAGCTAATTTTTCATTCACATACATTCTGTAACGCACATTTCTCTAATTTCTCTAATTCAAAATAAAAGACTGGAATCATGTTGTGAGATTTGGTTGTACACATCAACAAGTGCCACCCCAGTTATTCTGTCTTCTAAACCATTTTTAGCTTATAATAGAGATGAAAGAAAGTAAAATATTTAGAACTCCAGGCCTATTTTAATCATGACAAAAATGTAAATCCTAATGTGTCAATTTAAAAAAAAAATCTGCACAATAACCCTAAAAACTGATTAATCATTTGATTTCTTTAACCTTTTTTCCTTTTTCTATTTTTTCTTTTTTTTTTCTTTTTTTCTTCTTTTTTTTTTTCTTCTTTTTAGTGTTAAACCACTAAATTCAATATACTGTAACTGCATAGGAACATCAGGAAAACGCATTTGACCTGTATAACAATTCTCTGTAGGGCAAAAATATATAGATTCTTTATGAAAATCATGTGCTAAACATATGAACCCAAACACTGCACTTTTGCTTCATAAATGTAAAAAAAGGAAGTTTTAAATTCTTTTGTTCTGCGTGTAAACAGTTTGATGACTTCTATGCAGAGGTTCTGGAATCGCAAAGGAATGTCAATGGAATGTGATATCTTGTAAGTGGCGTATGTCTGTGTGAAAACTAGATCATAAAATCATGTGTTCCCATTAATTTCACTAGTCGCTGACAAGCTGACTGCTTTTGGCAAATGCTCTTGAGCTTCAGCCCATTATCGTAAGCATGTGAAAAAAATGTACGCGATGTGAGAACCACAAATTGGGTTTGCCACACCTCCCAAGCACTGCAACTTGCTACCTTCTCTACTGTGTAATGGCATTAGTAAAAGAATTCTCATAACATTTATATTTACAAAAAAACCTGGCAATTTTCATTCGAACTCCTTAAAGCCATTTCCCCTTAAACATTTAAAGAGTTTAACAGTAAGATTTTTTTTTCAAGTTATAAAATAAAAATCCCATTTGATTTTTCTGATGTACAAAAAGTGATAAAGATGAACAATTTGATCACAGAATCAGTTTGTTATTCCAAAATCCATGCCATCCTTGTCCCATTTGTGAAGTCCGCTTCATCCAAATTCCTAAACCAGAATCATACCAGTATTATTTGGCAAATGACTTTTTTTTTTTTCATCAAAAATGGCACACAGAGAAGAAAACACTTGTCTGCATAGCATTACAGCAGCAAGATATCGAAGAAATAAAAATATTCCTTTTCTGCACTTCGTTTAGAGTTTCCTAGGAAATACTGACTCTTTCATCTTTCCTCAGTGGGACTCGATGTCCTTTCTCTACCACAACATGAGTATTCAAACAGAAAAGCAGCATTTCTTCCTCATGATGCGCTAGAACTTAAAGGTCCATTTGGCAACATTTTCAGTCAGGATGGATGAACAACCGAGTTTTTATTCTGTGGTTTCAAGTTAGGAATCGTTTCCGCAGGAGGCATTTTGCTATTAGATCCGTCGCTCATACAAAACTACAGAATAAGAAATACCAAAAAAACCCAACCAAAACCCAAACCCAATGACACCGCCAGTATTTTGTTGTTGTTTAAATATGTCTACGGGGGGGGGGGGGCAAAAAAAAAAGTCAGGATCAGCCTGATGTAAATGATGATGAAAAACATATGTCACCGTGACATAAAAAGTGCCAACTTGTGCCCAAAAGGCTGCTGAATGATAATGCCACTGCTACATACAGACGCTGCTTTTTGCTCAAAAGAAAAAGAATGTCTAATACTCGATAAATTTCAGATGCTCGTTATTTATATGTGGCATACAGAAGATAACACGTGTTTAAAAGAAGACCGAGGAGTAAAATTTCCTAGTCTGGATACCCATGACCTGTGGGGACGGGGCTGGACTCGCTGTATGGTAAAGCAGGGAGAGTTTTTGTTTTGTGCTGCCATCGGAATCTGCCATCGGTTGCCAAAAAGAATGTCAGGAACACTCGTAGAGCCAGTCCAGGAGGGCATCATCTCTCCTTGTCAGACAAAATCGATCGGAAAAAAGCATGAAAGCCAAAGGCCTGCCAGGTTGTTGGGGTCTGTTTGAGTCTTGGAGCACCACAAGCCTGTAACAATGCTATTTCTTAGGTCTGTTGATCTGGGCGTAGAGAGGTTCTGCTTCCTGGGGATAATAAAAATAAAATAAGCGGACACGTCTCCAGACAGTTTTTTAGAACATTTTTAAGAACATCTGCTTGAGAACAGCAATACCTCGTGAGTCAAAACCCAAAGGAAACCTTTGCTTTCTGTGCTGCCTTGAGTGATCACGGCACCCTGGTTGAATTATGGAGAAAATGTGACATTATTTCAGAAAACGAATGCTTACTATCAATTTCCTCTTCCAGTACTGGCCGTGCACCGATCCTCAGGAGGTATTGCTGGCCGCAGACACATGAAGAAATGAAATGATATTTATATGACTCGATGTTTTGAAGTTTACAGGCCAGAAACGCGGCTGGCGTAAAATGCTGCCACTCGTACCAGGTGGAGACACCCCCCCCCACCCCGTCCAGCAGCACAACAGCAGAACGTCGATGGGGCTTTTACACCCCTTGTGGAGAAAAACACTTGCAAACAGAAACCACCGCTGAAAGCTGCGCTAACGAAGCTGTGACGGGATTTAAAATCACAATGTGAGCTGCCTACGAAGAATGAGGCAAGCCGGCCCTGTGCAGTTGGATTAGGAGTCTGTAAAACCATTAGTACAAGCATTAAAGCCGGGAGGAAAGCATGTCCATTTGCTAACAGATACTTTCTCGTGGATTTCCTGGATGTGTGTGTGGGGAAATCTGCCATATTCTTTGGTGTTGCTTCATAGCTGACACCCTGTGCTGTAAAACTTCGTTCATCTTGGTTGCTGTGGGAAGCAAACCATCCATGGACCCTGGAATCCATTCTACTTCATTTCCAGAAACTAATTTATTAAACTAAGAATGACATCTAAAAAAAGAACAAGACAGGCAGAAAGGCTAATTAATGCCATACTGCATTAACTCTCCACAGCTTGATAAATATTCAAATACCATGCCACGACATTGAATTTAACCAAGTTAGAATCAACTCATGTTCCAGCAGCATCAGCAGAAGCTGACTTTGGGCAAAAAAAACCTCTGAAGGCCGGCAAATCACCGGGCACTGCGGAGTACTGAAATGTCTGGCAGGAGATGGCACAGGATTTTAATCACTGCTTATAAAAATGATGCTGCTGATGAGAAAAACAGCCCAAGGGTGGATCTGCAGGGCTCTGTTCCCAGAGCGCGTGGCCAGTGCTCCAGGCTGTGCCCTCTCCCAGCACCCTGTCCCACCTCCCCGTGCACCTCGTGTTGAATGAGGAGCAACACAACAAATCCAAAATATGACCTGTTTCCTCCACGCCAAGAAAAGTTGTCTCTTATTCCTTGAAATGACCACATTTCTGGAGCTTGCAAAGACTCCGCTTCCCCATTTCCCACCTACATGAAGCCCTGAGCACACAACGAGCATTACGGGAGGATGAGAGAAATCCTTCGGAACGATTAAATAAAGGCTGCTGAAGTTATCCCCAGCAAGAAGCAAATATATTTTGTGACCTTGAAAAACCGAAGGTAATCAGAAGAGATGACTGAGAGTAAACAACTGCATTTCACATACCCTGTGCGAACTCCACCTAGGCCAATTTTCATGTACCACAGACATGAAGCTGGCAGAATGATCTATCACAGGTAGTTCAGAGAAAATCTGTACTAATTAATGTGGGAACCTGACACACGCCGGACCATTCTTCAGGCATCTGTTGAACCTGAGGTGATTGCAAGGGGAAGTGAAAAGGAAGGAGGAGAAGAAAAGGGGAGGGAGGGAGAGCATCTCTTTGGAACAAAAGATGTCAGTTTTTCAAATGCCTTCGGGGAAAAAAAGAGCTTTTCAAAATGTCAAGCCTGCTTGTTAGAGCTGTCCTCAAATATCTTGAAGATATGCAGATGCACTTAAGTAACAGGTGTCCTAAGGTGTCACTGAACTCGACACCATTGGAAGAGGAGGAGGAGGAGTTCATCATTGGCCATCAGCACTTTTAACAACGCACGAGGCAGCCGTTAGAATTAGAAATTTCTTTCATCCGTACCCAATATTTATCTGAATATTTATCTTCATGTGGCAAAGGCCTGCATTTCTCACTGATTTGAATCGTTTTTCCTCCAGTAGACCAGAGCATTTTGAATTAAAAATGCGCTCTTATGTCTTCCTTTTAAGTTGATTTCGCCCTTTAGATGCCTAAAGGAGATATTAATTGCAGTCATTGCATACAATCTTCTCAGCCCAAGCTTTTGGTCAATGACTGAGATTTGTTTTCTGATGTTATTTTGCAATAGTTCAAGCAGTGCGTCTTGCCTGTAGCCCAACACTGCGAATGGTATCTGTAAAGTATTGATAATGATACTCAAGAGAGCAAAAGAGAGCAGAAATGGACCAAAAAGAGGCAAAAAGGGAGTCCAGTGCTGCTGACTTCATGGATAGCTTCTCTCACAGTGCCAGGCAGGGGGGGCTTCACAAGCATCATTTTGGAGAATCTTGGGAGCAGAAATAAACCCCCTTTTTTTTTTACATATGCCATGCAAAAGTCACACGGAATGTCACGAAGAGGCAGATGAGCCGAACTCTTGCCACAGCACTGGAATCATCTCACCAATGTTTTCTGCTTTCTACTTCTACCACTGTGTTAGGAACAGATCTGGAGGGAAGGAAATGAAAGAATGGGTCTTCATCAATAAAAAGAGAGGAACAAATAGAATAGCATGCAAAGCTTCCCATTCACGTAAGCGCCTGGAATCTTAAAGTGTTTTCCTTTCTGTAGGATTGGCCCAGAGGCACGTCTGATGTGCTTTCATCAACCCACGGGGAGAAACCAAGACGACAACTGGCAGCGCCTTTGTTTTGCTGTGAAATCCTACTCGAAGGCTTCTATCAGCTTTGGGGATGCGCAGTTTCTGGCAGATGTTTGAAGAGTAAATGTTTTCCTTCCAGTTTGGAAGCTGCTATCAAAGGAGTGGTTAGCTGTAGTCTCATGTACTAATGGGGCTCCTTACGCCGAACAGTAGCCTTGAAATAACGAGATATTGCAAGAAGAGGGTATGAATTCACAGGTCGGGTGTCTGACGAAAGCGACAGGTTGCAGTAAGGGTCCAAAAATGTCTAAATATGCATGCTTTCAGCTAGACATCCAGATATTTAGAAAGCTACAAGTACGTTGCGTAACTGTTGAATTGTGAAGTCTCTCGGAATGAATTGCAAAAACTGCCAAAGTTTTCTCTATATATGCTACGTTTACATATTCCAGGCATACTTCATGCTTAAACTCAGTTTATTCTTCCCATTTTAAGGAACATTTTGCACATTAACCAAGGCTGCAGCAAACAGTAAGTATATTTCTGGTATAGTACGCTACTGCAGGAAGTAACAAGGTTGCTAATGGTTTTGAATAACATTATGTAAATACTGGAAGTAAATTTGCATCCAATTTAAAGGTATTAAGGCCTGCTCCTCACCAGCTGAACTAATCATTGGAGAAACGTCTCTTGAAAGATTCAGCGTCTACCTGGGCTGGCGTAGGTGAGCTCACTCGCAAAACCCAACAGGGGACTTGGTTAGGAAGAAGTGATTTTCACAGGGACAGTCCTTTCACCATCCTTTCACCCTGCCACCTGCAGGTGAGATGGACTGCACTGCAGAGGTGAGCCCACCTGGATTTCCTCACCCTTTAGAACAGATTCTCCGCGTTGGTTTTACTCCTGGCTGCCTATCGGAAACGGCAGGCTCAAAGGACAGAGTGTCACGAAATACGTTTTGCCAGCCAAAATGAGAATTTTGTGCTGGGGAGGCAAGCGAAGGGAACGGGTGTGAAGGACATCTCTATTGTACGCTGGCTCAATAAAATAGGACATAGTAAACTTGGCAAGTGGGACTCTAATTAAGTATCTTTAGTGATAAGACAGGTAATTCCTACTGGCCCATTAACAGCCAGTAGCTTATCTTCGGTTATTTTTACTACAGTTAGCCTCTATTAGCAGCACAAATACAGCAACCTTCTAGTTCGGGGTTCTGACTGGAGAGTGCCTCTATTCTTACTATAAACCTACCTAGGAATACATCCTAGTCCCAAATACCTAGTTTAATTATTAGCATTTTAAAAGTCTCTGACATTTTAGTATCAAGAAGGATGCTATACCTCCATAAAATGAAAAAGCAATGAGAACTACTCAGAAAGATGAACCCTGCTCCATCTTAGTCCCGGCATAATAATGAACTTCAGCAAAAGAACATGCTGGTTATTTCTGGGCCCCTTTCCTAACAAAACAGTAGCCACACAATTATACTCTCTGTCTACGTATCTGTCAATTCTCCTTCATAACTTTTGAACCTGGCACCCAATTTGAAGCAAATTATCCAGAAGTCTCAAAGATACTAAATTATCGCAAGCACCTTTTTAAATCAGTTGTTGTGCAGAAGACAGGGAACTTTTAAATGACCTCATTACAGAGAAAGCCAGGATAGCTCGTCCCTAATTGAATTGCTGGATTGCCAATCAGTAAGTACACGGCTCTACGCAAGCTGCACACTATGTTGTCTCCTGTTTAGTGAAAGAAGTTGGAGAAACAGAAGGGTACCTGGCTACTTCAAGTGAGCTTGGAGACACTGGAAGAGGTGAGAAACCTGTGTATGAGCTGGTCGTATTAAAATGGACAGCCTGAAGGGGATTTTAGTAGCGAAGAGGAAGGCAAATCTGTAGGATGCCTCTGCTCACAGAACAGCCTGGATTTCTCTGGTCTTGTCCCTTCAGATTCTCTGGGAAATACGATGATGCACAAAGGAGCATGGGGTCTGAAATGACAATTTTAGGATCACTCTGGAATGAAGCCAGTACTTCCCAAACTGTGATGTCTTTCCAAATGCACAACCCTATCTACTTCTTCTCTCTGAGGTTCACAGCCCTGCCTCAGCGCTGCGTGTCTTTAGTTTGAGAACAACAGCACTAGAGCCCACAGTACGAACAGGTCACCTATAATCACTAAGAATTTCTCTTTGGACTCTATTCCATTCCTATTCAGCTGGATGAACGATGGCAACAGATCCTGCAAAGTACAGCCTTGGGTATTTTGAGCGCATTCAGACTCTTCGCGCAGCAGAAAGCAGGCAGAAAGGAAGAGGAGGTTGCAGAATCAGCTTAACATGCCCTCCTGAGGCTCACCAAGCCAATGCTTTGCCCATAAGTTGCTGTTTTCTTTCAACTTCCTAATAACAGCCCAAATAAAGAGTTATAGTAGTCCACCCTGGAGCTGACTAAGATTATTAGGAACGTTTATCACTAAGAATGGCACTCGCTCAAAGATGGATGGTGGCAGCAGGCCACCAAAGTACCACCAAAAGCTGATAGACAAATATTCTAACGAACTGTTGCTCTCCTGACAGTGCTGATAGAATCGTGAAGGGTGTGACATATTTTGAGGGCTTGTAATTGTCTGCACACATTTCACAGAACCACTAAACAACTTTTTGAGGAAGATATGCTCTAGCCACAAATGTTTTGAATGTTTCCTGAGAATCCCTCGTGAACGACTGCCAGTGCAAATCTTGAACTGGGCAGCATATCATGAGAGCTATATTTGTTCCAGCACTTCAAGTGACTTTTCTTGCAATAACGGTGGTATCAAATAATCCCCTATTCTCTTTCAGAAGTTTTGCCCTGTTGCTGATTTGCCTTCAAGAACCAGTTTGTGTGGTTAGACCACATTTGTGATATCCGATCCCCGTTATCAGGCTGAATTTGTTCTTTCCACAATCGGGATGTTTTGTTAGGAGATTCTGGCCAGAACAGCCACGGGTATCTGAAGAACCCTGACATCAGAAGGTCAAAGCTTGCTCCTCTCCTTCCCTTTTCTCATCAGGCTTGAAGGCTCCCCTTTTTACAGCCTTTGCTAAGTTTTCCATCACATAGCTTCAGGGCTTCCTAGCGACACGGTGCGGTAGACCCTTTGCTGAGGTTGAGTTAGGAGCTAAGGCTGAAATACCCCCGAGAACAGAAATATCTGCACCAGTAGGGTCTGCACCTCATGCCCTCTAATTCAGTCTGATTGGGTGTACTGGTGCAAAGAGGATGACCAGGTGAAAACTCCTCTGTTCAAACTTCTTGCTTTAATCCAAAATGCCAATAATAAGAAAGCTTAACATACTTGGCAGAATTGTAGCTAAATGCAGTTCTTTCCCTCTCTCTTTCACCATCATTATCCCACACACAGTGTCTGAAGACAGCAGTAGGGATTAAACGTAAGTCAGCTGAAGATGGCAGTTTTATTATTCAGTGTTCTCCTCACCCCTTCTGGAAAATCACTATCCATCCTCAACGCCGCTTGTGAACAAAGGGAAAACAACAGAATACAAATCTTGCTATGAATAGCTCTGCAAATAGCTGATTTCATTTCACCTGTGAAAGCTAGGCCGGTCTGCTTCTTACTGCCAACCGTGAAGGGACAAAAATGTAACATATCCACAAAATGTCACATTTACCTACTAAGAACCCATTGTTATTTGTGCAAGAGTGATCAGTGCTACGGAAGGATTAAGATTTTGTCGAAGATCGTAAAAGGAAGAAAGGAAGAATGGAGACGTGAAGACAGCAACTGAAAGATGCTGAATTATTTCTACGTAAGAATACGGAGTATCAGAAGGAATCAACAAACCAAATGGCTACGGTACCTTGAAAGACCAGGATACAAAATACTAGGCAGGTGAGCATTCTGAATACATCAAGACAACATTAAGTAAAGATATTACACGGGCACAGCTGATTTCATAGAGATGCTGGGAACAGATATATTTGAAATTTCTGAACACAATACTATGTCAAGCTCCTGAGAGGTCCATTCGTCCGAGTTGTGTACTGTGCTGTTCTTGGTGTGAAAAACCACGTTCTGAAGAGTGAAGTAATCTCCCTTCTAACACACAAAAGTAGCTTTTATGCAGACTGTGATTCTTTTGTACTACATGTTTCTCTCCATTAAGTTTCTCTTCAAATGTGGAGCTCAATACACAACACAGTAGAAAGTCCTGCATTGATAATTTTCTACGGAGATTAGACTTTCTATTGCTCTGATGATACTGGGCTTCAGAATTAGATGGGCTGGTTTTAGCAAGTGGATTTCCTACGGACTGCACAGAGGCACAACGATATTAGCGTAACTTCACTGGATAGAGGCTTTCTTTTTGTTCAGCTTCCCGTTCCTGCCTCCAGCTTTTAAGAATTACTGTAATACAATAATCAGTAATATTATTTAACATTTTCCAGACTATATTTCCGAGAATTATGTATTTTTTTATGCAAGACTCTACAAGGATTATCAAAAAACACAGAAAAAACATACAGAATCACTAGTAATATACTGTTCTTGTAGCTCCCAGAGAGCCTTGAGAAGTAAAAGAATGTATTTTACTAAGCGTTGTATAAAAGCAAAACAAAAGGATTCCCTCACTTGACTGCCTTACATGAAATACTGTTTCAAGTTATCTCCAGACCTCCTGGTAGGTGAACATGCATGATGCTAGTTTACAAATGATGCTAACTACCTTTATGACAGTCAGAAAATTACAAAGAGATTTTATCGTTATTCTCCCCATGATGAATTTCAGAATTACCTTGACCAGGATAAACCGTAATAAACAAATGCACGTGGGTTTGCAGTGTGGGGGAGTCAGATAAAGGCCAAATTCTCTTTCTTGATCTAGGAGAGAACTCTTGAAATGGTCTGAAGCTGGGATAGCCAGCTATGCTGGTGCTGGCCGAGGTCAGGCAAAGGCAAAAGCAAATTACTATGTGGCACCATCAATCTGCAGAAGCAGCTCTCGCTGGAGTACAACAACCCAGGGATGCTCTTGCTCGAGCAGCTCATCCCAGCTTGACTCTGTCCCTGCACTGCCATTTTTAGACTCAATGAGACACAAAGCTTAATGCTACTTTTGCTTTAGCCCCCAAGAGCTGAGCGTTTACGTTGGTGAAGCTAAAGAAGAGGGAGATGCCTTCTCACAGCACCACATATTATGAAGAGATAATCTTATTACTCCCAAGTGCATCAAAGCTGAGTTACTGTGAGATTTTTTTAACCACACTAACGTACAAAGTAAACTGACTCCCAATGAAACTGTCAGTTTTGAGTTGAAACCGAATTACTTCAGCTCAGGGTGGATAGGTCACCAGTAAACACAGCGCAATTTCTGTACAAAAATAAAAAGGGTTCTACCATTGTTATGGATTTGCTCCAGGAGCTCTGTGCTGAAGCACTGAAGCAGTATCAGATCACTTATTTGGGTAATACAAAACATGAATGGCAGACCGGGAGTAGATAATGAAACATATCCTTCAAACAGTAGCACTAGAGAGTATTTGGATGGCATAACAATGCTCAGCACTCATAAAACTTTGTAGCTTTACTGTCTTTTTTGGTAAAACATATATACTCCCTTCAAACAAATCACAGAACATTCACTGGCAGCCACATTTTCTAACGTGTTCTGCAACACAAAAGATGAAAAGATCATCTTTCCTGTCTGGATTTAAATGGCTTACAGTTGACGAATAATTTTTAGAACATCGGTATACCAATGGTGATATGAATGATCATAATTTTCAGATGTTTTTAATTTGCAGTTGGGAGACAAAAATACACAAACCCATTTCAATATTTTTTACATGCAGATAATAAATGTGCTGCTTCTACTGATTATCACATTGATTTAGGGTAGAGGTGCTCATGTATCATTACATAATTTCATTTAACGTTTGTTATGTCTACGGGTAAGATGACTTGTTCCATTTAATATGTTACGTCTCACTAAAGGCCAGAGTGGATTTGATAACAAAAAAATGTTCTGCCTAATATATTGTTAGTAATGGCTCAGTTTCCCTATTTCCCCTTAGAATTTGAACACAAAATAAGTCTCCATTTCTTTAAAGCATGCAGGCAGCTGAAACACACACATTTGCATAACTTGCAACACTTAGTGAATGGCAAAAGCCACGCAAACCACTGAGCATGAGGAATGCACTGTGGATAATGGAGAGGAAGAACAGAAGAGATGAAAAGGAAAAACAAACCATGCATCCATGAAAGCAATGGTAGGCACTGGTGGAAGAATAAGTGAGCACCTCAAGGTGTAGAGAAAAAAAGGACAGATACCTACCCCAACCTGCGCTATCTAGCTACCGACCTGTGGACTTATAGAGTCACCAGTTGGCTCACCAAATGGATCACTGTTGGATGAGGCCTGAGACCCATCAGGCTAGAATACAAGAACATAACACCTTTTTTTCTCAACAATAAGAAAGTGAAAAGTCAACATGAGGTTATTTTCATGCTGTGGGCATAACAAGTACATCCTATCTCACGAAAATCACAAAATGAGACCTCATCGCTGCTACGTTCTCGAAAGCCAATAGTGGTTTCCTATCGCTGACGCAGGCAGGGAAGGACCACACCAGTACCTGCTGCAGCCCGGGCTGGAGCTGCCAGAGACTTCAGGAGGTACTGGCTCAGACAAACCAGAACTGCAAAAGGCCCCGAAAGCCTGTGTGAATCAGAAACAGTCCAAGCTAGGCTTATTTTGTACCTTTGGGTCCTTTATTTGTACAGATGCCCTCTTGCCTTTGGCTCACTTAGGCTCTTATCTGCCTAAGACACCTTGTGATTTAAAGTCATTAATTGGACAACGTTTCTTGCTTTGGTCCGCTGAGCCTAAGGCAAATAAATCACATATTGAGGGCCAGAACATTGAGGAATGTAAGTAGGCAAGCAACTGGGATGCAAGAATGTGCAAGACAACATCAACCATCATCTTTTAACACACAAACTCTCACAACTCTTCCTGCAGCCTCAGCGTGTATGTTGTTTTACCTTGGACTTCCCTACCATCAACAAGTGACTATATATTGCCTTATATGTATATAACCTTACACGTGAACTCTGATTTTGGTTCCTCGTATGCAATATTAGTGTGTATCAACATAAATGTCATGCTTTTAGCTATCAAAACAACCGTGAAGTGAATGCTGTCTGCAGCTCCCCCTTAAATACCACCCAGCCCTATTAGAATAGTTATTTCTGACACTACCAATCAACACTTCAGTAACTTCTGTCTTTTCTAGCTAAAAAGAGCTAATTAGTATTTAGAAACCTTTTTGCTACTCACAGCCTCCTGCTCCTCACTTTTGCTTGGGCTTTCAAACCCCTCTTCAAAGAGGTCATCTGCAGCAGGATCACTGGTATGAGATGCTGATGATTTTGATGGAGAACTCTGTCTGGGTGCAGGGGTTGGAGCTAAACAAAGATTAAGGTAACAGTAACAGAATGTGTATCTGTTAATTTGTTCAGAAAGACACAGCAGCACTAAATTTGCTCACGCTTTAGAGCCCTCAACTCTTACTACCCCTGAAAATTTTTTTCTGACGAGAAGCTCCAAGAGGTAAATTTGAACACAGTAGTCATTATCAATTCCATATATTTTATTTCATTCAGCCATTTCCAAATGCAGACTGGCTGCATCTGGTATATGTCTTTAGGAACCAGGGAGACACAGTACATTACATTAAGAATGCATGAGCTGCCTGCCCTATGGCAGGTAAGTGAAACAGAAGGTCTCTGGCTGGCTCCTGGTAAATCTGTGTCTCCTGAATTCCCAATCCCACACGTCCATGCTACGAACATGATGAGCTTATTTTACAGCCCTTCAATGAATTACCTCACATGTCCAATACATCAAGCTGTTAAAATAAATACCCATCTCCTAATTTCTGCAAAGTACGGCTTGAATGGGAGATAAGTGAAACCATTTGTGAGGTTGAATGTCACGGGCATTTTCCAACTAGCTTGCGTGTCTCCAGCACAGAACATATATTCCTATCTCCTTAGAAATTAAATTTCAGACTGCAACTATTGGGGCTCTGAAATTTCTCTCTGAGACTTTTCTTTATGGCTGGAACACATTTAATAAGCTAAATGATGCATGAAGGTTCTCAGTCCATATCTATGTTGCAATCTACTGTATGAAAAAAAAAAAAAGAAATGCCTTGAGGAGCAATGACATCTGAGGAAAGGTATGGCTGAAAGCATATAAATACTCACGTGAATTTGTAGAGGGTGTCGTGGAAGTCACAGGAGTCAAATTTAACTGAGAGATGTCAAAGTCATCACAATCATCTGCTTCCTGTGCCATCCCAACTTTGCTAAAGTAACTTGAGAAGGCCTCTGAGGTACAACTGAGGGAAGGCTGATCTGGTTTTCTTGATGGCACTGGTGGAGGCTGAGCCATCTGGAAATCTTTAAACATTTCTTTTCCCGTTTTCTGTCTGGGCCTGTCTGTCTGTGGACTTGATCTGTTGGAATCACTTGTGGGTGGAACGGTAGCTATAGGAGCAATGGTACCTTGGAACATGGCTGCTTGTAAAGGCAAAACAGTTTGTGTTGGCATGAAGGCAGTTGGTTGGAACTGACCAGCTACAGACGGCCACGGTTGCTGAGTAGGAGGAAAAATACCGGGTTGGCCCCACGCTATCGGCTGTCCTCCCTGCATCACCTGAGCGACTGGAGGCTGAGCACCCATGGCCAACTGCTGTTGAACAAGTGGTTGCTGTCCCCAGAAGGAGGGCAGAACAGCTCCCATGGCAACATAACCTTCAAAGAATAAAGAGAGCGGGGGGGGGGGGGGGNACTACTGTCGAGAGCATGCAGAAAAAGCTACACAATAAATCAGAAACAGGCAGGCTACATCAGTGTTCCCACAGCTTCAGCGGACTTAAAAAGAAAACTGAAAGACATGGTTGAATTCACATCACTGAACAAATACTTGTATACAAAACCACAAATTGATGGATACTGGCAATAATCCTTCCCCTCATCTGAACAAAAAAGTTCTCCTCTTCCTCAGTGAGTACCCCCTTGGGTCTGTGAGGACCTGCGTGCATGGACCTCGTTAGCAGCTGGCCATCTGGCAGCTCCGACACAGCTGGGATCAGGTTGGTCAAACCAAGTACCAGAACCACAGGAGCTCCCAAAACATTCCCTAAACTGACTCCCTTGCAGCACAATCCTGCTCCTCAGCGCTGAGGCTCTCCTTGGTCCGCTGACGGGGTAAGCAAGGAGGATGAGGGAGCATCCTCTGCCTTTCCCTCCTGCCTGTCCTGTTGCTCCTGGGGCAAAGATCCCCGGGACTGAACGTGACGCGCTGCGTCAGGCTGGGCTGAAGTTCACCTTTTCACAGCAGCCCACACGCCGCTAAAAGATGAGCTGTCAGACCAGGCAGGGGGAAGGAAGATGACACCCAGGACTCCCTCCCCTCTGCGTAGCTTTGCCGCAGTTCCTCATCCTTTTTTTTTAATTCTTTGTTGGTAAGAGTGACTCAAACACAAGCCAACTCCTGCCAAAGGCACAGTGGCAAAACTAGCTCTAATTTACAGGGCAGCAGCTTTATATATGTTGGATAACAGCTCAAGGACCCTCTAGTGACAGTGCAACTGCCTTGCAAGAGAAAGACCCTGTGCCATCTCTTCTGACACAGGCACAGTGCAAACTGTTAGGACTCTGAAAAGCAAAGCAAGTGTTTCAAATTGCATAATAAAAAAGAGAGAGTCCAGATGAATTGAGATTAAAAAAAATCTCACATCTGGTTATTACCCGGTTACTTGAGAACATCAAAAAGGTCCTGAGCTTCTGCTGTACTACATACGTGATAACAACAAACTGCTTCAGGTATTATGTCAGTATAAAACCTCTCCAGTTGGGGAGAAAATTAAAGATTAAAACTAAAATTATAATTGCTTCCTGTCAGACCTGAACCCTCTTTTCAAGCTACCAAGAGTCTGACTGCCTAGGAATTACATGATCAGGTGCTTTGTTACTGCCAATAAAAAAAAAAAATACTCTGAAACTAAAACTGCTGTAAAAACCATTACAAACTAAACCATATAATACAACTATGTTCCACTGACAAAAGTATTATGCTTTACAGATATGCTATTTCACATTTAAATTAATGGTTTACTGATAATACTTTACAATATGAAAACTTCTTTTACTTTTTAATACTGTTGCAGCTTTAAAACTCCTCTTCCTAACCTGAGTGTGTTTCTGAGTCCTCCTGTACCTTCTCCTCTTCGCTTTTTTTCTAGGCTGTTTTGTAATGCTACATGTAAGGACGGTTGCAAAATCGTAAAGGGAAAGGCCAAAAATAAAAATGAAATAGAAATAGAACTTTGAAAGACTAAATTAATGAGTGATGAAAGAACAGTAACTTTGATATATATCTGTTTCAATAGATGGCTACGATGGATTCTCCAGATGTCCTTTTATCTTTTCCCCGCTCTAACCTCATCCAGGCAGCGAGGGTTTTCATCTGACATTGTCCCCAAACACTTCACCATCGGTGTCACCTTTCTGAGATGCAGTGGCTAATCCGATGCTGCAAGGCAGCCCATCAGAGAAGGAGTTAACCAATTAGAAAGTCACCGTTGAATGATTCAAGGCACTCCTCCTCCTCCTTTTTTCCCTAAGTGGAGCAGAGAGCGCTGCTCCGAGTATCCCGGGGAGACATCAGCAGGCAAAATCACACGCCTTGCATGTCTGTGCAGAACGCTACACAGCTCTTGAATGTTGAGCACTTTGAGGAACACAGAAAAGTCTAAGGAAAATGTCAGGAATTGACTAAGTGGAATACTTTTGAAAAGCAACCAAATTCTCCACGTCTAATTCTCTATTTACTGGAGACAGCACAGGATATTCATTGCTACCACAAAAAAACCAAAGCTAAACTAAATGCTTTTTTCTGTCTCGCTACTACTCTACCTAGAAAGTACGTTATCCAGATGGCTGAACTGTGCTTGAACTTCCAGCGACCGTTTGGGCTTTTGTTTTAAAAAATGGGTGTAAATTCAAGATAATGTACTCCCTGCTTGTTAAAGACTTGTTTTGCCTTGCCCTGCAGCACTGTCCTCAAAATCCTTCCCCACTTCCGCTGTACTAAATGAATGCCCTGAGCACTGAAATGCAAACCAGAGCTGAGAACTGACCACCAAATTTGAGCGGAGCCTGCATTCCCAGTAGATTTCCTACCTGAGGGTACGGCAGCAGTGCTGAAAGGTACAGAACCAAACATGTCTGTACTAGCAGGAAGTGACTGGGATGAAGACGGGATAAAGGCATCACCTGGAGTAGCAGGAGTCTGCAAGAAGACAGGAATAAAATACAACAATGTGACATATCAGCTGCAGCTTCTGCAGAGCATGCTTTGCTGTCACATCATCCATAACACTAAAAATACAGGTTTGGAGGGAAGGAAGAGAGAGAAAAAGAATGGCAAGATGGAGAAAGAAAGAAGCAATAGAAATAACAGCATTAGAATTTTCTGGAGACAAGAGAAAAAGAAAGCAAGCAAGAGGCTTTGTACCAGAGAAAAGAATAAAAATAAAATTTGCCTGGAATGCATCACATGAAAAATCCTGACATCATTTATTTCTCCAGAACATACAGACTTGTGATTCTATGTGTTAGGTGACTACCAGCAGAGGCAGAAGACTAAGGCGTTAATGTCAGAAACAGTAAAGGCAAATGAAATATCTGCAGGATTTACAGAAAAGTGAATATATGTTGCTTCCAATTAACCAACAGGACCAGAACCATAGGTCTCAATTAAAGGAGAAATCCAATCTCATAAAGCAAGCTAAGGATGAGGAGACAGGACTTTGAACATCTCGTCCCAGACATGCTCCGGAATACCTTGGAGATCTGAGGCCCATGACTTCACAGTGCCTCAAATTTTCTCAGTATAGTCATCGTCCCCTATAGCTTACTGTATGGTTCAAAAACTTTATCAGAAAATGACCATTTTTTCATTTTATGATGCAGAAAACTGTGTTGACAAAAATCTTCTTTGCCCTCAAAACACATTCAGTCCTTTCTGCCTTTACTGTTTTGTGTTCCTTCCTTTTACAGCAGTCCTGGGATACGTGCTTGGTGGAACCAAAGAGACATGATATACAAGGCTTTAGCTGGATCTTCCTGCAGTGCAGTGGAGAGACAGGGTGCAGTGAAGCATGCACCTCTGATAAACACCAGGGAAGGAGATCTGCAGCTCAGGTTATATCTTATGTGACACCTAGCCCTATATCAGAAAAATAAAAATTGAAAATATTTTTGCACATCATCATGAAGCAGTGACTCCACATTCAATTTGCTTCACTTTTTTATTTTCCTGCAACATAAAAACTACTTTGAATTCCTCCCTACTGGAATGGCTGATGACCTGAATTGTAAATGTGCTCAATAAATGTGTTGAAAATAGCGTGTAGAAAAATGCACGGTTCAGTTTCCCTGGATACTCACTGGGGGAGAGGTTACATCAGGAGGAGTGGACATGTCCCCAAAAAGCTCTAGTTGGGTAACAGCCTGTAAAGAGAAAAAAAAAATTATAATTCCATTTATCTTTTGAGGAGAAAAAACTGTGAGTTAACTAGTTACAACTTGTAAACTTAACTAGTAACAGCCAGCCGTACAAATCCCCCAAAAGCCATGTAGGCTTCAAATGTTAAGTCCCATATGGAGGAAGCACATGGGTTCAAGCTGTGGGATTTCGATATTGCTGATGGACCCAAATAGCCAGCAGCTGACCCTGTAAAATGATTCTGTAGGGAATTCTCCACCATAAAAAAAATTATGAATAAAGCATGAAAAAACTATCCCGAATGGAACTGGAAGCATTATTGCTCTGCCCTGAACATCAGTGAGCACCAAGCATGATTTATGGGCAATCCTTTTCCCTGGCTCCTTTTTGAAACCCTCATTTCAAGGTCTTAAAACACGGCAGCAGAGTGTGGAAGTGACAGAAGGATACAGAAGGGAGGGCTTTTAAAGTGCTGCCTTATTTCCCCTTGCCCATGGGACAGGTGTGACCTGGATAAGTGGACTTGAAAGAGGATGCACAACTGGGTTATTATAAGTTTGTAGCTCTACATTGAACTCATGCTAGAAATGTTTTCTCAGGGTGTCCTTCAGTTTGATCTCAAAATAGGTCACCCATACAGGCCTCAGTTAACTGGACCAGAAGAGAGAAAAACACTTTCACAGTAAGAAGCACCTTGAGTGGCTGCATAATCAAAGGTCCTTCACATGTTCTCCAGTAAAATGACTCTTCCACGCATCTGCATCTGCAAATCCGTTCATCTGGAGTCCAGGGATGGTAAAGCTTATAGCTCCGCAGGAAACCTAAAACCCATCTACCATCCTTATAAGGGTGGCTATACTGGAAAACTTTGATAGGAACTCAAGAACTACTCCTTCCCCACTACCTTGCTTCCGTTTACCGGCTTTCCTTCTTCCCTGTATCATGCTGTATCACACCCACACGTCTGGGAAGCCACAGTGCTCATTATGAATGAGATTTAATGCAAATTTTAATTCAGTTCATTGAATCTCCTCCTCAGCTTAGGCACATGAACTTTGCAGCCTCCTGTCACATATATAGGCTTAAAATTCATTGAGTCTTGACCTGCAAATGTAGCCAATGCACAGCACTTTGGACGTTAACCCCGCTGGCTCGTCAGTCTTTACAACCTAAAAAAGGAGTAAAACTGCCCTAAGATTTGCCCCCCTCTCTTCTATTATAAGTGACACTTAAGACTATCGTTCAAAATACACTCATTTCAGAGGTTTATACATTTTTGCAATCCAATCTCTATTCCCACATACGAAAGCAATGCTACAATGGCTTAGACCTAGAATTTGTCTAGCAGCTTGCACGATTCTCAGCTTTATGTCTAACGATGTACCTAGGGAAGAATTATTTCACATTTCCTCACATCATGTCTTAGATTAAATAGATCACATTGCATTAGTGATACAGCAATATATTTTCTTCTTATGGGCTTATATATCCCTCTAACTATCTGTGTGGAAAGGGAAGAAGGAAGAAAGAAGAAAATCCACCTTTTCTTAAGGGTACACCGATTCTGCTGTACCTTACTAAAATACTGAGAGAAGTAGCTTCTGCAAAAAAAAAGCCCATAAGTCACTTTTGCAGTGTGTGCAAACACACTAGGCAAGCATTGTTAAAATGCCCAGAAAAGTTGGAATAATGACAATAGCAGCACTCGTTTGGAAATCACTTCAAGCCTCCTGTAGGCACCACTGACTCAAGAGCTGCCAGGTGACACTGAATCACTGAGCGCGCCACTTTCTTCTCATCTCTCCAAATTGCTTGTTCAGCACCACCCCTAAATCTGCCTTTTCCTGCATGACTGGTGAGCTTTTCACTGTTTTCTCCTCTCTGGCTTGCTAAGAAATAGCTTGTGTCCTTTCAAGGAGGTCATGAGCAAAAGCTCCCGCAGTGTTTCCATCCCAGGTGAGGAGGAGTGACAGAATGTCAGGGGTTGGAAGGGATGTCTGGAGATCATCAAGTCCAGACCCTGCCAGAGCAGGGCTACCTACAGCAAAAGCTGGACAGGAACACGTCCAGGTGGGTTTCGAAATGCTCCAGAGAAGGAGACTCCACCACCCCTCTGGGCAGCCTGTGCCAGTGCTCTGCCACCTTCAAGGTAAAGAATTTTTCCTCATGTTCAGATGGAATTTCCTGTGTTCCAGTTTGTGTCTGCTGCCCCTTGTCCTGTCGTTGGGCACCACTGAAAAGAGTTTGGCCCCATCCTCTTGCCACCCGCCCTTTAGATACTGATAAGCATTGATGAGATCCCCTCTCAGGCTTCTCTTCTCCAGGCTCAACAGCCCCAGGTCTCTCAGCCTTTCCTCATCAGAGAGATGCTCCAGTCCCTTGAACGTCTTCGTAGCCCTCCGCTGGACTCTCTCCAGCTGTTCCTTGTCTTTCTTGAACTGTGGAGCCCAGCACTGGACACAGTTACTCCAGATGTGGCCTCACCAGGGCAGAGTAGAGGGGGAGGATGACCTCCTTTGCCCTGCTGGCCACACTCTTTTCAACGGATCCCAGGATACTACTGGCCTTCTTGGCCACAAGGGCACGTTGTTGGCTCGTGGAGCAGAGCAAGCCAGAGGGGATGTGAAAGGGCAGGGCACACGTGGTTACACAGGCTAAGAGGAAGCGTCTCTGAAGTTACATGTTTTTTGTGGAGAAAAAATTATACGTTTCATATCAATACTGAGAAATGATAGTGAGTATACTTCTGACCTCAGGATTATACAGTATGTATTTGAAAAGTGGCAACTCGGATCTCTACGCCTCAATACCCCTGTAAAAGGGGAATAATGATACTTTTCAGAGTGCTTCAAGGTGATGGATCTTTGGAAACTCTTCACAGATATGATTCTGTTAAAGCTCTTAAGAGAAACTCTGTGAATGGATTTCTAAACAGGCAGCTGGAGAGAGTGATAGGAAAGCCAACTTCACTATTTGTTGTAATAAACCCTCATTCACAACATTCCCCAAGAAAAAGGAATATATTTACAGGGGAATTATTTCTTACAGAATTGCAACCTTACATGCAACAGGAGCTACAGAACCACATCAGAGAATGGAAAAAGAAATTCAGTGGGAACACAACTTGCTTACGAGAGACAGCTTTAAACAGCAACAGTTGCAGGTGGGGTTTTAAAGTCCCAAATGGCTCAGATCTGGATTCTGGAACTGGTTTTTTTTCTACAGCCCAATTCTCAGCCTGAATAAATTAATGCACCTTCTCTGACAAAGACGTAGTTTTAGCCACTTGCAGCATATGAGATTTTGGACACCAAATAGTTATCTTTTATTTTTGTGATTTCACTGTCACTACAGAACTGATTTCACCCATTATGCTTTTTTAAATTATTCACATCTGATATTAGCTACGTTCCAGTTAAGTTAATCCCAAGCTGAACATTTTCAAATTGCACTATTCCTATAGAAGATTTAATCTATATTTCCTTAAAACATTTTTAGTGTCACAACCTTACCTGAGTGACTGAAACAAGATTTTCATCAATGTCCAGCAATAAGTTTCCATTCTGCAGCTGTAAAGCATGATTTATGAAATGAAATGAATGATTTATGAAAATGACATGAATTCCTGAGCATGAAAATGATAACCTCCATAATTATTGACTTCAGTATTGAAATGAAAACCCTTTCCATCTTGCAGTGAGCACAGATATGAAATCACACAGTCAAAACAGTGAGTTTGAATGCTGCTGGGATGTGGGGCAAACATACACTTTATTTATGCTAAATCTCATCTTCTGGTGTATGAGGCAATTTTACTGCTTGAATCCTAACTATTTCTTTTCCCAGATATTTATTAATTCAGCAATAAGCAGAGCCAGTGAGCTCTGATCCTGCTTATATTAATGGAACTCTTCACTGGCTTGCTGAAAGAAAGGACTTAACATCCTCAGGGGGGAAAAAAATTGAATTTTGGACAGCAAAAGCTCTAATAGCAAGTATTTGCAGATAAACACAGCTTCCTCTTAACTAGGAGAACTATAACATCAGTGCAAACATATTTAGGATGACTATTTTCTTTCCACAGTAATTTTTAAAATTACTTACCTAAGTCAATTCAAGTTAAATTTAAATCCATAGTTTGCGCATATGTAAATATATGTGGGAGTATACTTCCCACACAGGCATGCATATCTATAACCATCTACATATTTAACACAAATTATCGTTTCAGTGCTCTCAGACTGCTGTATTTCAGATAACATTTATTGTAGTGTTGGAGATTTCATTTCATAAGAAACAAACATCAGACCAAATTATCAAAAATCAAATCTTAGATGACTGAGAAGCTTCATACAAGTTACCAGCCAATAATCCCACGCTACTTTAGAACAAAGAGGTTTTAAAATCTCAGAAACAGCTTAGAATACTTTTTTTTACCTCCTTATCTCATCATAGACCTGAAGTAAAAAAAAAAAAAAGACTGGCAGAAGGCAAAGATAAAGGAAGAAAATGCTATCATGCATTTTCCAGGAGAGGACCCAGTCCTGCTCCTTCTTGGGGCTGACAGTGTGTCCCCACAGCCCCAGGTAAGGAAAGTGTGAAAAAAGCTGTGTACACTTATTCAAAGAACACCACAGACCTTGAAAATATCCTCAAAATGAAAACAGGAGGGTTTACACCCTCAGGAGGGACCAGCTTTGGTCACTAGTTAAGAATCTTTTCGTTCCTTGTTTAACCCCCCATCCTCCAGCATCCAGGAATGCCGCTCGCGTGGCTCTGAAGGGGACCCTGCCCCCGGCCACACCGATGGCTCTGTGAAACCAGCTGAGAAATAACCATGTCTCGGCACGGGGGAAACACGTGCGCAGCGTTCGACGGGCCATTAGAAATTCCCACCTGTGCTACAGCAGGACCTCGCAGATAACATTTGCCCAACATGTCATGGCACATCCCCAAGTGCCCAATTATCACGTAGCACTTGAGCCGCATCTTCCATCGGCTCATGTTCTGCGTCGCACACCACCGAGGATACACTTCCTAAGGGTGAAATATCCCTGTCTATTAGAGCGTGGAACAGCCTTCAATGGCAACCACGTCAAGGAGGCAACATGGCTACCGAGAGCAGAATTTGGCCCTGTGGTTCAGCTTTTTGATACGAAGCGCTTAACCTTCGCAACTAAAGAGTTGGGATTGTTTAGCCTGGAGAAGAGGATGTTGAGGGGAGACCTTATCCCTCTCTACAACTCCCTGAAAGGAGGTTGTAGCGAGGTGGGGGTCAATCTCTTCTCCCAAGTAACAAGCGATAGGACAAGGGGAAATGGCCTCAAGTTGTGCCAGGGGAGGTTTAGATTGGATATTAGGAAAAACTTCTTTACCGAAAGGGTTATCAGGTCCCTGGAGGTATTTAAAAGACGGGCAGACGTGGCGCTGAGGGACATGGGTTAGGGCTGGTTCTGGTAGAGTAGGTTATGGTTGGACTCGATGATCTTGAAGGTCTCTTCCAACCCAAGTGATTGTATGATTCTATAAAGTCAACAATCCTCTCCCTCCTTCCCCGGCACATGAGAGAAAATAACCAGAAGCCTGGAATGATGCTCTAGTCCTTGATCTTCCTCTAGGATTGCTGTCTGTGGATTGCTCCAGAGAGTGATGTAAAAGCTTGCTTTAATTATTCAAAAATGTGTCTCCTTGAGTATGAAAACACCCCTACAGCTTAGTCAACCAGGAACACACCAGTCACCGGCGACCGGCCGCGCAGACCGAGGCGGAGGAAAGAGTATTAATCCTTGTATCGCAGTGACATTAAACCTATAATGAAAGTTCCATCTTTCTATACAGGCCTGTGAGACACACTGTAAATCTTTTCAACATGAAATATGTAAATCTGGCTTCTTAAAGCAGCAGCAGGCTTTTTAAACCGCTCCAGCCAGTAATGAAATTCCTCGTGACGCTTTTCACTGTTCACGAAAGAAAAAACATATTGTCCAAGAGATGGAGAAAACCCAAGAGTACAGAACCAATGAGAAGAGATGAGTTAACTGCAGCTTTCATAAACCTGAATTGAAAATGACCCACCTCCACTACAGTATTCCCTCTGATCGCCAAGTACTTGGAACAGCATCTTTTCTAAACAATATGAAAGTTCAGATTTTAAAAGGAAATCTCAGATAGGCCTCCTCCACTCGTAAAAATGTGAAGCACCTTACTTCTTTCACACCTACATATAAACAAGCCAGAATATTCAACTTCTGTAACTCAGCCTGGTTTTACCAAAGGCAAGGGATCTACGCTGATTTACAGCATGAGAAAACCTGCTTAATATGGCTATACTTTTGCAAACGAGATGATAAAAGTAATGTCTTACAGAATGCTGAAATCTCAGAGAATGAAGCGAAGATGGTGCTTAAAAAGCACGAAAAAATACACAGTAATTAACTTGTACTCTGATACAGAGCTCAGCGAGTAAAAAAGAGCATGAGGGATACTAAATATAGGAAATAACCAGCAATTAGTAATTAACCTTTGAGCTGGGTATTAGCTATTCAAATCTTTTAAGACAGCAGAGGGATTTAAACTTGGTTTCCTGCATTCAGGGTAAGTGCCCTACCACTCGGCCCAGTAGACAAAAGAGGGATCATCCAACCGTGCTGCCTCCCTGCATTTCCCATTCACAGAATCACAGAATCACACAATGTTGAAGGTTGGAAGGGACCTCTGGAGATCATCTGGTCCAACCCCCCTGCCAGAGCAGGTCCACCTACAACAGGTTGCACAGGATGGCATCCAGGCAGGTTTTGAGTACCTCCAGAGTCGGAGACTCCACCAACTGCCTGGGCAGAATTCCCTATTTCTAACGTGTATTTTACACTGGAAGTCTAATGACAAGTCAAATGATCAGTCAAACTAAAGATTTTTGTTCTTATTTTAGTTGAAAATGTAAATATTTTGGCTATGTCAAATATTTTTTCTGATGGTTCAAATCATTACTTTAGTTAAGCAAAGCTCCTGTTATTTGCACAACCTTGTACGAGTGTTGATATTACTATGAGCCCCATGAGCTGCAAGCAGCTTGCTAATTAATTACAATTCACTCTAAAAAACAATTAGAACTATAAGGAAGGAGCACATCAGAATTGTGACTGAACCGATCATCAGTCAAACCACGTCTAGTAGGTTGAGACACACTGGAAACAACTAACAGACATATTGTTCTCCTGTAGAGCTCCTGTTGGATTAATGAAGTAACATGGTAACTCAACAAAAAATGGCTCAATTACTTCCTAATTAAAGAGAATACACTGAAGAATATGCACGTGAAGAAAAAATTGTCAATGCCTTCACAATCTTCAGCCTCCTACAGATCCCAGTGATCCTCAAGTGCTGTAACCTTTCCCAGTTACAGAGGTAATAGCAGCCACGACATGACCATCAGCCCAGATTCACACAGGTATAGCTGAGCACAACCTTTTAGTTGTGAGGCTACTGCGAACATCGAGGGCGATTCCCAACCAGTACGGTCACATCAGCCACGTGGGCTGCCATAAAATATCGATTGATTCTTTTTATCTAAAATACATGCATTTGGGCGTCCATCACTTACACAAGGTTCAAATCCAGTGCTCAGAATCCTGTGGGACACAGGAACCCTCCTGCTTAAAGTTTCTCGGTTTAGTTTCATAGGGCAACTCTTACTTGTCCGGAGCACTCTTCTTCAGGTCGTTGTTCTCCTCTGGATTATTATTTGAAGTACGAAACCCACGTACTGACTTTGGTATTGGTATCTACCCAACCAATTGTAGTTGGTGTCTACGCAGCTACAGGGTAGCCTTGAGCTTCACCGCATTCACCAACTGTCCAGTTTCCTTTGCTGGTTCACTGGCAAGCGCTGGATGTGCTGGTTAAAAAAGCTGTCAGTGAGCCCCGTGCAGCTAAAGAGGTAGCATGGTTAAGGATAATTGACAGAACAGATTATTGAGAAGTGTTTGAGTCAATTGCTTCACTGTTGCTCAATAGCTTCCTTTAAATTAAGGATCTCTTCATATGATCAAAGCACATGCTTACTCGTTTATTTTCTCTTCATTTGAAGGGAACTTAATTCTGAATTCCACGTGTACTTTAGGTATTTACTTTTACAGGAAACAGTATTTTAAATGCTTCAATTACTGCTTTTCTGTGGCAGACTCTATTAAATCAAGGGTCCAAGAGAGCGACTCTAGCTTGGAGCCAGACCCATGCTGCTTCCAGGCAACACAACACCCAGGGTAATTAAAACTTCCCAGACCACAGAGGATGCTGGTGCAAAGGTCTGAGCCACACCGTCACCTCCTCCGTATCTTCTCCACGCCCCACATGGTGGGTTCAAAGGGCATGGTATACACCATGGTATACACCGCTCACATCACATGTATTTAAAAGAACCGTTGCAAGTCCAGAAATCTCACTATGTTGTTGAACTAAGCACTGAGGCTTTCAAAATGTTGTCGCAAGCTACAAAAGCTGTTGTAATTTACATTTACTATGCACTAACAGGCCCTGACATCTGTCTTCTAGAAACATAAGCCTGGCTTTAGATTTAGGTAGCTTTACAAATACGTGCGATTTATTGCACGCTGACGATGCAATGCAAAGATATTAAAATGAAACATACTTTTCCATTCACCAGAAAACAAAGGGGAAGAGCAAAACATTTCAGCTGACAGAGTGGCAAAAGCCAGCGTGCACCAAATTTCACTTGAGCGTGAGGAAAAGTATCTGAGCAGGAAAATCAGGGACCAACGACAAGCTGCTGGCTGGTTCGACGCCAGCGTCAGCCGTGGCCAGGTTTCCACCCAGAGCCATTGTGGACACATTCACTGGCATTTCTTGCCTGAAGATCTATTTCTGGAAGTAATGCCCCGTTTGTTGCCGGTGTGTAGCTCCACCAGTTCTCCCTGGGGAAAATGGGGATGACGAAAGCGGCACAGGATACAGTAAGAGCTCAGATGGGGAAAGATGAACTCTTTTAATGTAGGAGGCTACAGCACCGCCTGGGTGGCACAATGCAGCCAGCCACGCTGAGACGTGACAGCTTGCTTTAGCTGCAGATTCGGGAGACAAGCGATGATGAGAATCCAAACTTCCACGTGAGAGCAAAATGATGAGAATCCAAACTTCCACGTGAGAGCAAAATGATGAGAATCCAAACTTCCACGTGAGAGCAAAACTCCACTTCTAGACTGTGACAGCAGAGAGACCTTTGGATGCTTGCAGGGAATAAACTTAACAATGGAAGGGAATTAGAAATAACGTCAAATTTACTATTTTACAACACAAGGCACGGTTATACAGGTCTATCTAATGGTTTTCAAAACGACAGGTGGCTGGAGCTATAACCAAGAAACACCTTATTTCTGCCTTCATTATTGAATACCACGTCATCACGGTACTCTTGAAACCTGAAATCTCCTTGTAACATCCCTGAGGGTGGCTAGTTCCTCTGCGTGGAAAAGAGACAGGGGGTTTTGAGTAAAGTCTCAGACCTGGCCTCTCACCTCAGCTGAAGCTGAACAGAGCCTGCCAGTGAAAATTCAGGTGTTCAAGTGTTTTTTGCTGTGGATCCACTCCAAACTATCAGCTGCAGAACTGTTTATGTCAGTGCTGAGTGAGGGCAAAAGGCTTTTATTCAGCATTTTTACTTGCATTTCGCACAGGTATAAACAGAAAGTACAAAACAGCAGATGAGGCCCATGGGTCTTGCTGAAAGGCATGAAAAAACACCTTGATAAATCTCAGCGACCTCTTACAACGCAGAAATAATTAAATCACACATAATGACAGACCTTGACGGGTAACAGGCATACCTAATGCAAAGTCCAAACACAACAGACCTATCAGCTACCTGCCCAATGTACCAAACCTGCCCCACGGCGTCACGGGATCTGCCTTTCCCGCATCAGCCAGACTCGATGGAATGCGGGATCCTCTAACCCCAAAGGAAGGAGGAAAAATCCCGCAGAAACAAGTACCTGAAAACATGACAGCGCGATGTGAGCAACATCACTGGAGATCATGGAGCAGCACCCGTCGTGAGAGCATTGCCCAGAGGATAACACAGGGCATGGGATGCAGGTGGCAAAGGGGATGGTACTCACACAGATGGAAACAACTGGCTGTAAGAATAAGGGCCTCCTGCTAGAGCACAAGTCTCGCTCATGAAGACATGTATGTGCCAACAACATCTCACCTTCAGGGCTCAGATGTCACCTTTGGCATGGTGCTAACTGTTTCCACTATAAACCAGCACCAGTATAAATGTTATGCTATTAAATTGCATAATAAATAAAATATTGCTATTAAATTGAAAGACAAGCTGAGAGGAGGTGCGCGTGGTGCAGAGGTGCTTCCAGCGTCGCACAAGATCTTCTCAGAATAATTAGTGCAATACCTACATTATGGATACTGCCATATTTATACACGTCTATCTAAAAATATAGCAACATCCCACTAAAACACCAAAGAAACTCATGCCACACGACATTATCGTAACAAACTAATCTATTTTCAAACTTTGGAACAAGTAGCTGCACCGGTTAAAAACCCACGTCCCACACCACCATGTTAAACCTCACACTTGGGGTTTCATTGAGTGTAACCAATCCAGGACATTTGACAAGCTGTCTTTTAGGAAAGGTAAATAAAAATGGATGGCTTTGCCAGCACAGGCCCTTGGAGACTGAGTCTGTGCATTCTCTTCCTTCTCATCTTTGAAAATTTGATCCTGAAAGCCCGATTGTGGAGGCTGAAGTCAATGTCACCAGTCCGCAAGTTGTTTCTGTAAAGCCACTGATGCCAACTTAGGGAAAAGCCAGAGTTATAAAGCTTTTCTCCTGACCAAGTGCCATAGAAAGAATTCAGTTTGTAGAGGATGGTGAGAGTTATCTGCAAAGCTGCTCTGAACTACTTTATTGCCAGCCATTTTGGTATGCCGTTTCCCCAGGGACTGACTTTCTGTGGGAGCTGGTGGAGCCCAGGGCTGCCCATGACCTCCAGATGTCCCCAGGCACAAGTCCTCTGACGTGAGACCTGAACAAACCAGACCTGCAAATGGCACGGCAATCCCAGCCAGAATCAAAAGCAAGTTTTCCCACAGGCAGCTTCCTGCTCCGGGCAGAAGGGTCAGGCAGCCCTTACGGCTTCCAGACCTGAGCGTGCCCATCTCCTCCTCCCACGCCTTGCCCCTAAGGCAGCCAAATTCCTCCCTGCCCATTCCACCATGTTTTCCACCTCGTTGGTACTAGCCAGGTGACTGCCTGCATTGTAAGGCATCAGCAATAACGCCTTGAATCTTTACACGGCAGTAAGATGAATTGTTTGAAAGCCTTCATAAAATGGTAAGCAGATAGTTTAGACATTTTGATGAGACGAGAAGGTTTTATTGTGATGTGACTGACAGTCTCCATGAAGGGTATTTACAGTCTGACTCTTATTACTAAAAACAGCGTGACAGGTAGAACTTGATGTGGATGTATAATGGGGAGACAATGGGAAATTATGACAAAAAGAGCTCATTAAACATTTTGCTTTTTTAGAACAGTTAATTTCACATACAGAACTACGATTTCTAAGTGGAGCGTGTACCACTTAACACAAGCTCTCTGGGGTAAGCTTGCTTGCTTTGTCTGGCGTGGTGTCTGTTCTAAGCAAGCGGAGAATAAGAGAATTGGTCTAAGGAAGGAGCAGGGAGAAAATAGGAACGAATACAAGAAGTGCGAGTCGATACAGAGGAAGGGAGAGATACTGGGATGATACTGGATATCATGAGAAGTGTGTGTTTGGAGCCAAGCTGCACGCCCGGCAGAGGAAATCTATGAGATGGTAGGATTTGCTGGGAAGGGATGCAGCAAAGAGATGGGGAAATCCAAGAATTATACTGACTAAGCAATCTTTTCATCCCAATGCCAGAGAAGTGACTTGGCAACCAGCCATCATTCATGATTGAGTTCAGTGGGTACGTTCAAATTCTGAGATCCAAGACTCATTCTTTTCCGCCTCATTTGCCCCGTGTTTACATTACTTGATATCAGAGATCATGAGGAGTCACACTATGAAGTGCTTTGACACCTTCTGACACATGGCCTCACCCAACAGCAGGGCACTGTGTAAGGACATCGCCTATCTCGATGCATGTACAATTTTGGATACTTCTGCTTCGTGGCACCACCAGGAAGATGCTTTGTGCCTTCAGCCCCCACGGGATCCCCCACACACAGAAAAAGCAGTATTTGCTCAAATGCTCCAGGTTCCTCAAGAAGCTATACCTTCTTGAAAACCAGTATGAATTACACTTCCCAGTTGTGAAGTAACCTTTGGAAAATGGATTCTGGCTTTTAGTTTTCACACTGTGGTAGGCCTCGCCCCACCTAAGCCTATTTAGAAGTTATCATACCTGCAAGTCATTTAAAGTTCCTCTGCAGCCATGAAAGAACCCTGTCCAGACACACATTTATTTCCATCTGAGAGGGACACCTCACGCAGGCAGGAGGAATCTCCCCGAGAAATGGCTATTTCTCTCCACAGGCTACAGAGAGACAAGGGTGGAGGGCACCCAGATGACTCCTTCAGTATCCCTCACTCTTATGTGCAGACATTAGAGATAACTTGACTGAAAACACACCAGAGGAAAACCATCCCAAGATGGAAAATTGATCTCTGTCCAGGGAACGTGAGCAATTCCGTTTGAACTCAAGCAAAACTTGCTGCATTTTTATGAAGTGTTGTATTTACTGTCAGGAAAGAGAATTCACGGTGCCTGAAACCTATTAGGAGCTAGAAAAAGTTCTTCACTTTATTCATCCATTATGAAATTAATGAAAGCAAGATCTCCTAATAAAAAAAGTGTCCTTATATGTTTAAACCAGGTAGATGAACTAGATTATTTGCCCTCAGATTGAATTTTAGAGGTTTATATAATAATGACAGCTATAAATTGAAAAAAAAATTATGGCAAGTGTCTCAATGACAGAGAGTCTCAGATGTGGAAGGGTGAGCAATAAATCAGATGGGCAGTGGAATATTAAATTGCTAATTTTAAGAGCTATTGCTGCTTGTCTTTTTTTTTTTTTTTAATACATACTAATAAAAAGGTGAAACAAAAGTCTCAGCTACATATTTCTTCCTCTTCTCTTTCTTTTCTTTTTCTTCACAAAGTACCTAACTTGTTTGGACAAAAAGCTCTAATCACTTTAAATTTAACCATGAAACAGCAAAAAAAACCCCCACAAAAAACTAGGTCTGCAACCAGCTTCATGGAGATGACGGATTAAATATATTTGATGATTATAGAGTAGGTTCCATATGCCTTGTATCTCCCAGTCATGCTCTTTACCAGGACAGTCTAATACCAAAGTGTCTGCAGACATGTACACCCAGTCATACTGCAGCAACCTAAATTACAGACTGTACCTAGAGTAAATTTGAAACATCGCTGAAGGAATAATAAAAAAGTCACAGGAAATGCAGAGCGGAAGAATTGTAACACTGAACTATATGAGAAATGAGTGAAAAATCTACAGTTATTCCTTGTCCACAAATACCTTAATTTGTTATGCAACATGAGTTATTTTACTCAGTTTTCCCAGGCCACACGATGATGCCTCCCTCCTCCCACTGGCTTATCATGAAATATTTATGGCAAGTTTTGTTTGTTTGTGCAAACCACAGAAGTGTCACAATTCAGGCCCCCATCCAGCCCCTCCCCAGCATTTATCTTTTTTATTCCGCATCTCGGTCTCTGCACTCAGCCCAAGCTGTGCAATTTACCACATCCTTACATGAAAGGAGTCTCTTTCTCTCTCGAATACAGGCACTTTCCCCATGCTTGCAGCAGATTGAAATTCCTCACGACATCCTTTGATTTTCTCCGTTCTCACACTAATCCTTAAAAATACTAATTTTGCGTGTAACCGACTCAATCGAACAATTTCAATCGTATTTATAGCACAAATTTATATTAAAGAGTATAACCTGCCTTTCAGCAAATGCATGCCTTGTTGCTAAGGCATCTGTCACGCCATTTCTTCTCTCAACCACTTGTTACCATTCCTTATACATTCTGGGGATAAATGCTTCACCTCTTCAAAATGCTAATACACAGAAAGGGAACGATGCCATTTGGATACAACAGCATATTACCCCTATTTTTGAATAGAGTCAACTATCCATACAAGGCACGGGACAGAAAGAATTAAGTTTACAGCCTGTATTGAGCCGTAGCTTCTCGCATACTTCAAGCACTACAGAAACAATACACAGCAATATTGGGAGGAAATCTCCTTGTGTGACTACAGCCCCTAACAACCAGGAAAGCAAGCGGATACATAGAGCAAAGATTCTGCCACTCAGGAATCTGCTAAGAGGTCTTTTCGCACACTGTTTAAATCACTGCCAATTACACGTATCTCTGCCCTACAACTCTACAGCTCTTCCTAAGCTATCACAGACGTCGGTTTTATTGGAAAAATAGTTGCTTTTCTGTGGTGTACGTTAGGTTGGATTTTGATCTAACTTGTTTGGTCGGTTGGTTGGTTTCCAAATGACAGAAAAGTAATTCTAATGCAGATTTCCATTTTTTGGGTAACATTTGATTTGAAGCTCCGTATGAAATCTTTACTACCAGCACAGTGTATTCACCAGCAAGTCTTCTGAGAGGTGCAGACATTATAGCCAAAGAAAATCACCATGGAGGTCACAGACAATGTTCTGACACATACCTTTTCCTAACGCTACGTCTCTTGACCTCCGCTCTATCCGGACCTTGTCTCCCCTGCTGTCCTACTAAAGCAAGCTGTAAGGAGCACAATATACAAACTACAGCTCACAGGGGAGAAAAGGCAGCCCATGCTCTCCCAGAGTGATAAGCCTTGTACAGCGTTGGGTAATAGAGGGACCCTTCTAACCCAGGCAGCAACGATTCATGCAATAACATGCAGAAGGCTCACTGTTGCCTCTTAACCACAGGTAACACATTTATAAATGGTGACTTCCATAAGAATGAGTCAGAAAAGACAGAAAGGAGATTTAAGCAGTGAACAAGATGGATATAAGTGACATTACAATCCTGGTCACTCTGAACCAACCCAATCAACCCCTAACACATCACTGATAAAATTACCATCAGAAAGAACGTATCAAATGTTACATACAACAATGAAAGTCACAGAAGCTAAGAAACACATCTTCTTTACTGCATATAAATAGGGCAGATACTTACACTTACAGGTTGACTTTTTGGCACATCATAAACACCTTCCTTCTTTTGGCTGGTAGGAACCTGCAACAGCAAATGAAAACTAAGCTCATTACCCAAGCAGGACTGATGAAAAATTGAAAACTGCAACTGACATTTATGCACAGGGTAGTCATTTAATACTAATGACATCAGGGATGGTCCCCTTTTCATCCAAGCAGTACCATTAATGGGGATGATACTGAAGAAATAAAACATCTATCTGAATTTTTTAAATCCTAAAGCCCAGTAGTATTTAGAAACGAGATCTTCATTCGCAGTTAGGTTCGGCTCCATTAAGTCCAGGTGCACTTGGATCTCCTTCCTACTTAAATGGTTGTGGTTTTCATTTTACTTGGGGGTTAGAGGATGCACATGGAAGTCACGATCAGGTCAGTATGCCACCTTGCTCCACGGCAGAGATCCAGAGTAGAGCTATCGATCTGAGGGGAAGAGAGGTTTGGCCTATGGTGTTAGATTTCTTCCTTCTAATTCATTTAATAATCTAAGTCAAGTAAAATCGTAACATGTACCCCTGCAGCGAAGGGGCCCCGCGGCTGCTCTAAGCAACGTTTGGTTACAATTCTGCAATTTTACTAAGGAATTACCAGCCTGTCAGAGTCTGACACAGCCAGGGAGCTGAAGTCAACAGCCTCGCGTGGACAGGGGACAGCACACTTCAACTTTGGGCGAGTCTTTAGTTAAGTCAACAATCATGATTTACACCTTGGGCATTTATAACCTGCTCATGTAAATTCAGTTGCTTTGTAATACTGGGCTTTGCCTGCCTAGGGCCTGCTGGTTTACATATTTATAATTCATGATTGTATTTCTTTTCCTTCCTAGAAGCACTGAACGTCTACTGTAAATGACACAAGCAAAAAGAACAGTAAAAACATGCTCTAAAGAGACACAAAATAAGTTAAGTCAGTGCTACTTTTCCACTGAACAAAGGCATTCAGAGTAAGAAGGTTACATTTCAGGCATTAATGAAACCTCACAGATTAACAGAAGTATTTCTGCAGCTATGACAAAAAAGTGATTACGTTTTTGTTTTCTAAGACAATAAATATCTCAGAGTTCTGATGTTAGAGGAGGTCTGGCTTAGGGAAAGCTGAAGGAATGTTTTTACCGAGATGTGCTATCGCTTCTTATTCTATACAGTATATCAAAAACTTTTTCTACTGTTCAAACATTCTCTCGCCCATGTTCAAATGTCAAAGTCTTCATGGGAAATGGCGCACCTTTAACTTGGTGCACAGTGCAGAAGTTTTTCAAGAGCGTGAGTGCAGAACCCTCGTGGAAACTGAACGAGCTTTTTAAAAGAGCTTTTCCTATACCAGGAATGGCTTGCTTGCCTTGGTTTTCTCAAAGCACTGCCTTCTTCCACCAAAACCATCTCTGACATTAGGTAACGTGAAACTGGTAAGAGTGGAACAATTGAATTCCGTGGAAATAAAGTGCTCTCTTTTCACAGACTGTTCAGTTACAGCGCAAGAGCAGAAAACAAGAATGGTGCACTTAGTGAGTCATTGGAAAGTTTAGTCTTCATAAAAAGAGGACAAACATGGTAAGATAAACTAATTATAAACTATCAGCAGCACATATTTTTCTATTCTCTCTGGAAAGTTTCCTGTCAGTTAACTTCTCCATGATGCCACTGCAGTTTGCACACTCCTATCCACGTCTTGTTATGGAATGTGCCTTTCTCCGCACTATTGATCCCCCCCCCCCCCCGCCTTACTCCAGCTTATAATTACAGTAGGGAAAAGCTTCTGACTTCTAATATCAAGACAGAGAAACTTTTCTGAAAGACATTTTTCTCTCCCAGCTCGACACCGCCTGTCTTCCTGTTGTCTTTACTTGCCATGTACCATCACGCTTTTTTGCATCCCTACTTAGACTGGCGGTCTGCAAGGGATTTCTCCTGTTTTTTCTTTGATTAGCAATATCAGCAGCGGGGTACCAGCACTATTGCTGCTGTCAGCTCTGGCTCTGTGACAGGCTGTGAACCATTCTGACGTACTTGCATCTCACCAGCAACACAAGCACGGCAGCTCAGAAACCCCCATCTCGGATTGTCAGCTCCTGATGGAGCAGAACTTGCCTCTCCATAGAGACCAACACTGCTAGATGCACAATACAAAACCACCTAGCAAAATCCTATCCCCACCTCACTGAAACAACAGGCAGGAAAAGAGATGCTATTAAGAAATGTGACACTAGGTGAGAGGACTGGTACATGCTCAGGGATCAAATTCTTGCATAACTAACACATTGGAGCAACTTACGTAGACAGACAATATTAAAAGAGGAGACAGACACAGACAGTCTTTGGGGTAATATATCAAAGAAAGGTGACAGACAGAGAAAGAATGCTTAAAAAGAAAATTGTGACCTCTACTGTGTTAAAAAGAAATAGAAATCCTCACTTTCAGTACATATCTTCCATCTCCAGCTACCTGCTGTGTAAGAGTCTTTTCCACCAAGGGAGAAGTGAACTCTATGCATGCCAGCTCTTGGACCAGAGCAGCACCAGAAGAAAGATCTAGTGAGGCTGGAGCGAGGATGCCCGAGGTTACTGAGCAGGTTCATGTCTACCAAAGCGCGGCATGGGGAAGGCTTTGTAGTAAGTAACAGAAGCTGGCAGCGATTTGCATCAAATTAAAAAAAAAAAAAAAACCCACACCAAACAAAAAAACCCGAAAACAAAACAAAAAGTGGACCTTTCCTAATTTCATTTTTAACAGTAGCCTGGATGGTTCTGAAATCATCACGATCTTGTCAGGGAAACAATTTTGCCAGTGATGTGAGTGTAAGATCTGAGCTGAGGGAACCCAGATTTATAGGAAGGCAAGAGCTCATGACGTCCAGGGGAACTCGGAAGCTTGCGGCTCTGGGCAAGTCTACGGTAGCAATAATTCAGCACCTGTCAATTACAACAGGCAACAGAAAAAGACTCCCAGCTCCCTAATCTCAGCATTTGCTGTATTCAAGGTATTGCCTGTAGTAAATACAGGAAACAGCAATGCTCGATTGCGTGTGCTGAGAGCACGGTATGTTAGTGACAGGTATTTTCTGTGCACCACTGTGGGAGGAAACACTCCATCCCATCCAGACACTGTGAAATGAAGCCTTGAGCAATTCTCTGGTGATGTACAGGACAGTAACAGCAGTCCCTCAAGATGAGGCAAGACCTCACTTTTCTGCTCGTCAGCTTCTACTTCCACTTTAAGAGAACGAAACTCTCTGAAGAGTCCTCCTGTTCTTTAGGCCATTCCTCAGAACATGGTTCCCACTTCTTCCTCACTCACCAGTTTGCTCTAAGATCTCCAAACACTGGGAGCGATGACACCATTTTCCTTGCTTCCACTGGTACTTCTCTATGACCTCACTAAAAGCTCTGAGCTTTTGAGGAACCACAAACAGAGATTTCTCATCTGAATGTAGTCGTAAGAATTTTGTTTTCAGCACAAAACTGACAACTAGAGTAGTCATTTTTTTAATTAAGAGATTCCTTTCCTGAAAATAGTCGTGTGGTAGCAAACTTTCCACCTTTGGCATACTCTCACCTGGAGAGCTCTGCACATCTTGCTCTAGAGCTGCAGGAAGGTGCAGATTCCGGCGTGCGTGGTGGGGTGCCAGGAAGTCGACTGAGACAGGTTAAATGAATCCCATCTTAACGATCCTATGCTGGTGTCTACAAGCTGGTTATTTTCTACTGTTTAACTTGCACTTCCCTTTCCCACTTTGCTGCTTCTTATTTTGGCTTACAACTACTCTACCCTTCCATTTTTCCTATAATCTTCCTACCTTTTCTATTACTTAAAAAAATACCTTTCCCTTTTTTTTCTTGCTCTATCCTTGCTCCTGCCTACCTTAAAAAATCTTTTCCTATTAGCAGATCAACCTCTAGTACAGCTAGACAAAATGCTTAATCACTGCTCGAATCTCCTTCCCCTCCATACAAAACGATTTCCTCAAATCACAATTTTCTTACAGCATACAGAGATTTCTGTCTGTCTCTAGATCTGCCTCTAGTGTGTGATACAAAATGAATTACGTTATATTTTAATAAACCCTGTACTGATCCCTTGAGGATAAATTGAATGACAAAAGATTATTTTGTATTGCTTTCAATGCAATTTTTTGTCAGTGTGAAGAATGCGAGCTTGGGCTTTAACACAACATATGCACTCTGGAAATATTTTCCCCAGTCTGGGGGATATCCATTGAGAGCTCATAGGTTTTGCTCAGTTATTTCCTTGGTAAGCCAGAAAGAAGAGCACTACCATCAAAATATCTTTCTACGAATTGCATGGATGGCCTGCCCTCTGTGTGATTTCAGTATCCGTTTCTTAGAATAGAGGTAAAAAAGTTTCAAAAAATTAACAGGAAAAAAAAAAGAATCTACTATTTATCACCTTATTTGGTGTACTCGAAAATTTAAGACCCTTCATAGGTTGACAAAATGAATAAAATTTGCAGAAAGCTGAAATGACAAACAACAGAAAAATCACACCGAGACCAGGCAGATTATTCATGTTATGTCACCAGAATGAAACGCCAGACATTTTCGTGATGAATGAAAACTAATAAAAGTGAACTATATATGAAATGTACTTTACTAAATGCTTGCAATGAAAACACCGAAGTTAACGGTTTTATACCTGATAAATGTTTTCTTCCGTTTCAGGCTCACGGATTGGCTCGTGTCCAGCCTCAAACACAATGTACTATTACACCAGCCGCCAGAGAGGGAAAGTCAAAGATGAAACAGAAGGGAAAAAGGCGATTTGGAATTCCACGTAAAAACATAGGCAGGCATTAAAGAAACAAGTTCAAAGTACAGGCTGGCAGCAGGCCAACGGGTTCGTTGAAAAGCGCAGAGTAAGGTTGTTTCATATTTCATAAACCGGCAACGAATAGACCTAAATCTCCTCTAATGATCATTAGAGCAACTTCCTAATTCTTTCTCACTAGGGAGACCGCCTGTGGCCCAATATTAATTTTCTGAAGTCAACGTGAGTTTTGCTGCTTTTACATAATGGCAATTATTTCTACACGTATTTATTATCTACGAGTGAAAAAGCTAAACCCAAACTGGGAGAAGAGGCTGGCGCTCACCGCACAGGCTGCTTGGCAAAGGGCTGTCACAACACTCTTCATTTTCAGCTTCGCGCTTTATTGTGAAGAGCACAAAGTAAAACTCCTGACATTATAAAAGCTGAATAGTAATTCAGGGCATCCTAATTCTTATCATCTTTCTTGTTGCACCTTAGGCACTGTTCAATATTCAGTAATGGTTGAATCAGTTTTTTCAGCGTGCCTCCCACTGACATGCCTAAGTGGAAGAACACAAAATCTCCAGGGGAAAAAAAAAGTAAACTATCATGTATTTTGTTTCAGCACAAAAACGTGAGAATGAAACTATGCCTTTTCCTTCTTCACACTCAGTAGGGTATCGGACATGAATATATTGACATATTTCTGATAATCATCTTTGCTCCCAGACATTTTGCTTGGATGCAACAAGACTTAAATTTCAGATCTATTATTAAATCATAGCCCACATGCCAACAAAGGAGTGTGTTATAACATCAATTCCTCTGTTGTTTTTTCCAAATATTCACCCTCTGAATTAAATTCTGGCCCCACAGAAGCCAAACCCAAAATGTCAATTTATTACTATCTGAACAAGACATCGCCTTCCTTATTCTCAAAGTAACTCCCTTTCTGTCAGAGTTTATATTAAAAAGCGATGACAAATCTCATTTGGAAACTTAAAATCTAGCCTCACAAGCCACGTTGAAGGAAATAATTAAGGAAATATTTAATCCAATACTTTTATCAGACATATTGTGCTATTACTTACAGCTTAATCTCTAAATATGCTACTTCCTGTAAAAATCTTACAATTTTCTCAGAACACCTATCTCAGTAAATTTCAAAACGTCTTGTGAAAGGTTTTGGCTGTGCTAGAAGACAACATATATCTAGTTATTTCTGAAACTCCAAGGCCGTACAGCTTCAGAAATTACCTGGTACACAGGATCTTCTACATCTTCTTCCAAAATTGTCTACAGCAAAGTAAGAGGACAGCCAGTAAAAGCAAAGAACGTAAACAGTAGAGATAAAAGAACTGTATTCAGAAATTAAAGGACAGCAAAGAAATAAGCAAAATGGGCAGGTAAGTATAAAGTTTTCTTCCTTTCGTATACAGATAAAGTCACATTACCATACAAAGTAACTTTATTTGAGGTTCATCTAAGTTTAACAATCTGCACCTTATTTGATTTAATTCAAAAACTCACATTCAGAAGTATATTGCATCTTCCCTAAAGTATTAGACACTGATAAAAACCTTACAACACACCAACCTTCATTAAAGTTTTCCTCCTGAATTAGAAGGAATACTACATGGGAAATGAATAGATCATTTCCAGTTGCTAGGCATGTTCATCATACCCCAAGAGACAGCCTTCATCACTGTTTAATCCTACTCCTGAGCTCACGATGGCCGTTGTTAGGTTCGTATTCGTCCATTTGACAAACCCACTGCTGTTAAGAAATACTGAGGTTGCTCAGTGCCTCTTTGGAGACACTTTGGGGGGATACTTCAAACCATACTTTTCTTGGCAGTAGTCTAAGCTTATGCGTGTACCTGGTATACCGCTTGTTCACACTGCTTGTCTTTTTGTGCCTTTTTTTCCATTTCTTCCCTTTGTTTCAGTTCATAGATGAGCTGAAACAGGTCTCGTAAGTCCAGAATTACAGGTTCAGCCTGGGGAAGCAAAAACAGGAAGGAAAAGTTTCTATATGGGAAAATATACTCCTCTTATCCCATCCTGCTGATAGAGCAGTTACAGCATCTCCACAATTAGAGAGAACTTCATACAGAATTAATTTCTACCTTAACATCCAGGCTCGGGTTAATTAACTATCAAATTAACTATATTTGAAAATTAATGATAATCATAATTATTAATACAAAAGGCATATACATGAATATAAAGGCATATTTATCAGTGGTTTCTCATACAATGAAATTATGGTAGACTATATGCAAAGTAGCTATTTGGTATCTAGCGCTTTCTGTTTAAATGCATATAGGAATCAACCCAAACTTATCTGTACCCAGCCTAGTTTAGTTAGAAAGGAAAATAGCAAATTAAAAAAAAAAAAAAAAAAAAAGATAAAAATTGGAAATAGTGAAATACATTCCCTTTTTCGCAAGCTAGTTCCATTACTTCGCTATTTAAGAGCATGTAAGCAGACACTTGTGACAAGTCTAGCACAATAGTAAACAATACAAGATTGGCCTCTTGAACAGCTTCTTATGAACATGGTTTTGCTGCTGAGTTACACTGTAGAAAATGACAGGGATCTGATACTTACTGCCTGGGCTGTTTTTATTGCCACAAATCTATGATTTCCCTCCTTTCCACATACATATCCAAACGCTCGATGGTCTGTGATATCCTTTGCAATGTATGAAATTTCATGAACTGCATGGTGGTGCTGTAGTAGCTATTAAAAAAAAAAAAAAGCACAACCACAGGAAGAAATATCCATCAAAATGTTCCATTAAAAAAAGCTGTATAATTTCTCTTTCATCAGTGCTTTACCTGGATCTAAATATACCTATGGAGTTAAACCACACACATAACCTAGTATCAAAATCAATTAATACCTGAGGGCTTTAAGCCTATTCTCTTTTCAAAATCTAGCCAAACTTGACTTGCTATAATAATTTGACTAAAAAGCTTCAATAGAATGTTTTTCTTGGTATCTTTTGGTGAGACATAATTCAATAGAGGATACCATGTTACCTAGTTACCACCAACACAGCATCCTCGGTACAGAATCAATGTTTGTGGGTATATAAAAGCAGCAGCAGCGACCTGTAGCATCCAACAGGATGAGCCTGAGGATGGGCTGATCTGCAGGGCTAGAGCCGAGACAACCAATTTCTCCAACAATCCACACCAGACCTGCTTCATCTCTGCAACACTCAGCATCAGCCAGCAAGCAATGTTTCATTTCAAGCAGAAACAGAACTCCAAAAAAACGTGTTTTACCCAGAAAATTCATGGAAATGCAATAATCCGACTTGAAATCAATGCTAAATTCCAAAGTTCACATTTTATTTAAAATCCTACTTTGGTTATTTGTAACTATAAAAAGACTCAATTTTGTTTTAAATGTCTGAGTAAAAGTCTCCCCAGAGCCAGGCCAGGAAGCTGAGACTCCTACATGCACATCCCGAAGTGCCAGCACGTTTCTCGCTTTGGCCTAAATAGTATTTTATTACCAAACTAATACTGAAGTGTTTCTACTTAGAATAATGTCCTTGAAGAGTTTATCTAAAACAATCTATTAGTATGAATTTCTACCTTCTGGTAGATTGACCTGCTCTTACATCATCTAGGGATAATGCTATTTCTGAGAGCAAGCACAGCCTCACAAAGAATTCTTTTGAGGTCCAGATTCCCGCTGCTTTTGAGAAAAGCACATTTTGAAAATCAGCATGGTATCCAGGCAATCTCTAAACAACCAGTTATTTTTAGAGTTTAAAAAAAAAAGAAAAAAGACAAACCATTTTAAAATTCAAGACCGGAGAGGATGTGCGTGTGTAGAAGAGAAAAGGCTGAGCGTGTGCATGGCAAGCGACGAGCAACGCGACTTCAGTAGAGGACGGATGGAAATTTAAAAGGAGAGGCAGCATGCAAGAGGCAGAGGAGTGCATATGAAACAAAACACTGGACGTGTTTCATTTTCATATTATAGTAAAGGACTCCTAACTTCCAAAGATCAAAATTGCTTGCTTGTAGGAAAATGGGAGAGTTGCCATTGACTTCTGAACGTGGCTATGCTGAAGGTGCGCTTCAGATGCTCCCAACGCGTTAAGCGTTTAAAATTAATGATGGGATCTTACTTAGATAATACAGGGATATTGATTTATTAGGTTTTTCTGAAAACCAAGTTGCACACTATCTGTTACAATGAAATGAAACGTTCTCATCTCTCTATTCTGCATATGACAGGGAACGTTATCTCTGGCTCCTATTAAATCAAAGTTCTTTGACATTGCTTTATTGATTGCAAGACAGCATTTTGCACTGAAATTAAACTGTGATCAGATTCCTTCCTCACGGAATTAAATTTGAAGATCATTCTACCATGGAAAAGTATCACCCACAATGTAAGACAGCAGATGGAGACACTCCAATTTATTTGGGAACCCTCATTAACTGTTTGAGAATCATTACATTTTTAATGGTTACGATATTTTACATACTGTACCAATAGATGTACAAATTAAGCAAAGGTGACTGCGACATCATCCTTTTACACATTTTACTGTATGGAGTATTTAGCGAGAGTTTTTCATTTATTTGAGGGATATTGAGTTGGAACACACACACGAAATGCGATGTTGCATACACACATCTGTACTCAAATGTAGATATAAACATGCCCGTGAACCTGTGTTTTCCCAGCCCTCGATTCATCTAGTGCGTCCGCTCCATGCGCTCCAATACTTCATTCCAAATATTATTTAATGAGTGCCTGGTTCTTTGCTCATCGCAAAGCAGACATGAGATTCCTGTTGTGGTCAGTAGAGATTTGCCACCATAAAAAGCAAGATCAGAACGGCATCCTCTTTGGAAATCTTGGTTTTGGGAGCCAACCTGCCCAGCACTCCGCACAGCCCTTCAACGGCAGTGAGATGTGGACTAGAGTGAAGGACAGGAGAAGGGACAACACGAGGAGGAACACCGTCTCACCCAGCCACCCAACCGAGACTTACAATTGGGGCTAGCTAAAAATACACCGTCTTTGCCTGTTTTGATTAGATTTGCTTCTGGTGCATTCGCATAGATTAATCTGTCCTGTAAAATCAGACCAACCAGTAGAAATGTCATCTTTATCCCTCAGTTTCTAACTGCTCACATGTAGCCAAGCCCTCCACACTCGATATGAAGAGGCCCAGAAGGAAATGAAACAAAAGCCATATAAAACTGTTTATAACAGAACTGCTGGTCAGTGCTCTACAGTTAATATTCGCAAGCTGATCTGACCCTCTCTCTCCCCGCCCTCTTTTTGCCCTTTTTCCCTGCCCCCCCAATATGTTCAAGATTTTACCATGACTTAATCCTGTCTCTAGTGGGTCAGCAGCACATAAAAGAAGTATTTCCTAACTCAGGGATGTTTATGACACCCCCGTACGCCCATGCTGATGGATTCCATCACACACTATTTGATGTTTTTACTGTATCTTTGCTGAGCGCTGTTACGAGCCATTTACCAATTCATAAGTGAGGTATCAAATTGTTTTGGAGGGCTGCAGTACGACAGAACAAATTATAGAGAAGACTTAATTTGTATTATGGTTCAATACAGTCAATTAAATATTGCAGAGATTAGAAAGTAATTTAACATTTAAGCTTCAGTTGTTAAAAAATTCACTGTACTTAGCCTCCAAATTATTTTAGGTCTCCTGTGACTTTAGTCACCGTTGCAAACGTTGAGGATTTTAAATGCAAGCACAGATAAAGTCTCAAACCGGATAAATAAGACAGTCCCATGATGCACGGGTCCTTCTTTTTAAACATAATGTCATGATTACATTTTATTTATACATTAGAAAGTTTTTTCTGGTCTTAAACTTAAGGAACTCCAAAATACTTACCCCCACCAAGGCTGCTGCCTTCCCTCTTCTCCTTAAGTTTGCTCTGGTCTCTCCCACTAGCCATTATTTTCTCTCCTCTTCTCCACTCTATCCCCCCCGCTTCTCCTCTTCCCCCTGGTTGCTCCCTGTACATCACGTTGAATTGATTTAGCTGCCTCTGAGATCTGTAGCATTTCTAATTTCCCTCAGGCTGCTTGGCACCTATCATAAATTTTTTCACCCCTTATCCTCATCTTGCCCCTTTATTTCCATGCTGTAGCCTCCAGTGCCACTAAATCAATTAAGTCAATCAATTAAGTACTTGGAGGGTCCAGCAATCATGTCAAATATGTGAGGTAGATGGCATGAGAAAGTCACTGCTTTACTATCGCTATTTCTCTTTTAATGAGGTTGTCTGTTTAGTGGAGCCTGGGGCACAGCGTTAAGAGCCACAACAAAAAATATCCTGCAAGCTGCAAAGTCTCCTCTAAAAGCTGCCCCACCGAAAGCAGGAAGCATGTACCATACAATATTCTATCTACCCAGACAAGTTTCACGGGGGTTTACGTTGCACAGCCTTTCACCTTGAATAACTACCAGATCGGTGCTATCAACTGAGAGCTCCGCTGTCACCATTTCCAGTCTACCAGTACTGGGATGGGGGTGACAGATGTGGCCTGAGCACCCTCTGCGTTTCTATTTCCGTCCATTCGCTTCTAGCGCATTTGAATAAGCAAGAATATACTTAGCGTGTCACCTAAAGCTCCCCAAACATCAAAGTTACCCACCAAACCACAAAATGGATTCATAGAATGGTTTAGGCTGGAAGGGACCTTAAAGATCATCTAATTCCAACCCCACTGCCATGGGCAAGAACATCTCCCACTCAATCAGGTTGCTCAAAGCCTCATTCAACCTGGTCTTTAAATAATAAAATAACTTTATTATTGGGGTCTATAGAACAAGTCTTACGAGGAGCCGCTGAGAGAGTTGGGATTGTTTAGCCTGGAGAAGAGAAGGTTGAGGGAAGAGCTTCTCACTCTCTACAACTCCCTGAAAGGAGGTTATAGCCAGGTGGGGGTCAATCTCTTCTCCCAAGTAAGAAGCGATAGGACAAGAAGAAATGGCCTCAAGTTGTGCCAGGGGAGGTTTAGGTTGGATATGAGGAAAAACTTACTTACTGAAAGGGTTCTCAAGCATTGGAACAGGCTGCCCAGGGAGGTGGTGGAATCGCCGTCCCTGGACGTATTTAAAAGCTGGGCAGACGTGGTGCTGAGGGACATGGGTTAGGGGGGGTTTTGGCAGTGTAGGTTTATGGTTGGACTCGATGATCTTGAAGATCTCTTCCAATCCAAGTGATTCTATGATTCTATGATTTATGAACTATAGAGCTTTAGTCATGCCACTGTCCACATGCAAGTCCCCTGTACGCCAACTTGCGATGTGATTGCTCAGCAGCACGTTAGGAAAACAGGCCCTGGATGTTTAGGAAGACTACTGAGCAAGTTGTAGAACCCGAATCTAATGTGGAAAATTACGGCAATGCCTTAACAACCAGCTCAGCATGCCAGCAGTGCAATAGTCCACTGGCCACTATTTACTGCACCACGCTGAGTGAAAACAACGAACTGTAAAACACGCGAGGGGTTGTGAGATGAGTTTGGTCTCGGTGCTGCAGGGAACGCTGGAATGATACAGATGTGCAGCCAGCGCCTCCCCGACACCTAGGAGGCTGTTGTGTTTGTTAAGTGGTGCTCGAGACAGGCACGCTACAGCACTTTGTCTAACGTTCTTCATGGCCACTTCCTTACAATTCCCATTCGGTTTAGCCGAGATGTGCAGGGACCATGGGGACAACAACTGGTCACAAGCCTTTCTCTAATTGCCTGCGTTTGTGCCGCAGTGCTTCTCTGCTGTTCCCTTAAAATGCACTTTGCGGAGGTGGGCTGGCGCTGCTCGTCTCCATCACAACACCCCATGTTCCAACTGCACGCTTAAGGAGCAGATGCGGAACACCTGAATTGTCTACAGCTACAGACTCTAATCCCAGACCTGTCTAGTTTTATAACTTTCAGGCAAGGATGCAGAGCAGTCCCCTGTAGGTAGATGACTAAAAAAACCCCACCCAACCCCCCAGAAAAACCTTGCCGGCATGGAGTTTTCCCGGGCGCCTGTTAATGGTGCACATTAAGCAGTTGTGAACCTTTCAACTTCTCTCCTCCCTGGAGACAAGCGCATGTGCGTACAGACTATTTGGGGGAAAAGTCAATGATCCCAAATGTCAGCGAAATGGAAAATGAGTCAGTCAATCGTATTTGCACCACGAACTTTTTCCCACATTGTTTTCTGGAACTTAGCATTTGGGTGGCAGATGGGGTGGCGAGACATCAGTCTACCAAGATACACAGGGCAGAAACACAGCAAGCCTTCCCCTAACCACTGCCGAAATTTTCAGCTTAATCTGAAATAGCAAGGAGGAGGCAGCTTGGTGTGCTTCAGAGCTACAGTTCCCAACATCACCCCTGGAGGTATTTAAAAGCCGGGCAGACGTGGTGCTGAGGGACACAGTTTAGTGGTGGTGTTGGCAGTGTTAGGTTAATGGTTGGACTCGATAATCTTAAAGGTCTCTTCCAACCTGGGTGATGCTATTCTCTGATTCTATGAATTACTGCTGACCACAGCACCAGGCAACCGAGAGCAGGGGTGGCAAAAGAGCTCACTCACCCGAAAAGCCAATTGCTCCCCCAGCGCCATCAGCGCATTCACCCACAGCCTTTTCCTGTCTCCCTGGTGGTTCCTGGGCACTCGGCACAGTATAAAAACATTTCACTGGCATTGTGTGTGTTGCTGATTACTCAATTAGTGACTTCGCAATTAGTAATTTCTCAATGCCTCATCCCTGGAGGTGTTCAAGGCCAGGTTGGATGGGACTTTGAGCAGCGTGGTCTAGTGGGAGGTGTCCCTGCCCATGGCAGGGGGTTGGGACTGGATGATCTTTAAGGTCCCTTCCAACCTAAACCATTCTGTGATTCTATGATGGGCTGCTACAAATCGTGGTGTTACTGCTGCAGCCTCCTCTGCCTCCACTGGGCAGATGCTTTTCAGTATCGTTTTTCTCTTCTATTATTTTGGCCCATTTTCCAAAGATGACTACAAAAAATTCTTTGGATTTTGCTCCAACGTGTCAGAAAGGCAAGAGGGAAGCAGTTCACCTCGGCCACGTAACACGAAAGGGGACGTTTGAGGAAAGGGGAAAAATAGCTCTCACAAGAGAAACAGCTTTATAAACTGTGTGTCTAAACAAAATGCGTGAGAGGAAACATCGTATTTCAAATCTGACAGCCCTTTCCTACCGTGATGTGTCCTCCAGTTGCATGTCCACGGGGAGAGGACAGCACTAAACAGTATATGACAGATGACAGTAATTTGGCTTAAATGCGGTAGTGGTTGGTGTGGGTAAACACTTGATAGACAAAAAATCTGTTATATAAACACCTCCTACAACACGTGGGGAATTTAATCTAGTTGGATCTAGAGAAGGAAGAGCGCAGTAGAGTTTAAGCTTGGCAAATTATCAAAATACTGAATTCCTACTAGAATACAAGCACTCTTGGAACAAAGCATCATTTCACGGAATCTCAGAATGGTGGGATTGGAAGAGGCCTTCAGAGATCAGCTAGTCCAACCCCCCTGCCAGAGCAGGTCCACCTAGAGCAGGTTGGAGAGGATGGGTTTTGAAGAGCTCCAGAGAAGGAGACTCCACCACGCTGTGGGCAGCCTGTGCCAGTGCTCTGTCAGCTTTCAAAAATAAATCTCACGTGTGAATACCTGAAAAGCAAAACCCACTAGAAACCTCCTGTGGTTACCGAGATTTCCATATTCAGAGGCATTTCCAGGCACTGGCCAAGACGATCAGTTTTGCACATAAAAGAGTATAAACTGAATATTCTAGCACGGAGTAAGAAAAAAAGCATAATGAGGATAACAACTATAAGGTTATTGCTGCACACGCTGCAGAAAGGTCTTGGAAGCCAGAGCTTTGAGTGTGAACACGACTGAACTCTTCCGCTGAAGGAGACCGAACGTGTGTTACATATGACACAGCCAAAATGATCGGTCTAGCCCTGAATCTTTTTTGACCCAAAGCCACTCATGGAGTTTGGGATGAGCAATAGGTTATAGACTTTCCATCTGCAAAAAAATCCCAAGAATAGGAGCAAAAAAGGAAAATGTAACCCTGGAGTGTCCTCCAAACCTGAAGGGACTTCTCAGATGGCAGCCTTTAAGCATGTCTTCACGATGAGAAGAAAATAAGTCTGTCTAATCCCTGTGCTTCTTCCATACACGCTGATTTTGCAGACAATAACCTAATGACTGACTTTTCCAAGTGCCAACTTCTAAAAGGCATTTCCATGCACAAGCTTTGAAATAAAAACACTTGGCAGGAAAAGAAGACTTCCAGATTATACGCAGATCAAAGCTCGGTCTACGTATCACAAAGGGGCACATAAAATACGGTGCTGATAAAGAAAAGAATCGAGACGATTTAGCCCCAGTTATCACAGACTCAGGCCCTCCAGGCGGTCAGCAGTCTGGCTGTGACACAGCAAAGGACCCAAAAGATATGTAAATGTAATTTCCGCTTAATAACAATAATAATAAACTCTTGAGAGCCATTCTCTTTCTGCAACTGAGGAGACTGAAGCGAAAAACAGACTATGTGACTTCCCAAGATTACAGGGCAACGAGCGGCTGAGCCAGGAAGGACATAATCGCATGTGTAAGGATCGGCACATCTTCAAGCAAAGTGCTAGACTAAGTGCTCAATCTATACACTCCAATTCATCCTATATAAAGGCAAGCACTTGGTGAAGATACCCCAGGTAGGAGCCTGTTTGGTTGGACTCGGGAAGACAGCGTGAAAGGGTACTTCAGCCTCAGCTAAAATCTGAATTAATCCTTACCATTTCCTTCGCTTGATGAATAACGTATCCTGCTCCTGCCCGCATCTTCCCCGCGGAGCAAAAGCAGCAAATTCTTCAGTGAGCAAAGGCGAGTGCCCTTGTCCGTGCCTCCTGTGACGAGCACGTGCCGCGGTGCTCCCCACCGGCCTGGGGTTGTCCTCAGCCGAGAGCCCCGGCGTACACCCGGAGTCAATTAAGTTGGCAGGACTGAACTTTGCCAGCGCAGCAATCTAATTGTGATGAATGGATCTACGATATTGAGCTAGCTGGATGTTCCAAGAACCTAATTTGTGAAAGAGAACACCACTAAGGTAATAAACTTCTGTCTGGCTCTCATAATTTGTAATAATGTCTGACAAAGACCAGATATGAATTTAGTTATTGTTCATTGTCTTAGGAAGCAAATGCTAAGTTGCTCATGCAGAAGATCCATTTATTAGATATATGAACTTGTGAAAGGAACAAAACAAAACTGCAACGCACACATGGCCGATTTCCTATCTTCACTTCAAAGGTTTTTCAATCTTTTATTGCACCAGGAGTGAAAGTAGCTAGCTAAATCTAAACCCCTTGTCCAATTACTACTAATCCCAAGTTATATTTTAAATGTGTACTTGCAAATATTGCTCCAGGACAAAGAAAATCCTAAAGGGCAAAGAAACATTTTCATAGAGCTTTGGAAAAACAAATGCGCTACACTAAAGCTGTGATGCTGGACCTCCCATGAGTCTCATAGTATTTTCTTACCATTTGTGCATCAGACACGGTCATTGTTGTATCAGGATGGTTGTGAAAAAAGAAGGATTTCCACAGGGCTACCAAGAAGCAGCAAACCTGATCCTTGATACCAAAGTCAATGGCCCCACCAGGCACAGTCAGCTCAGTAATGCCATATGGCCCTACACTACAGCTGTATGGGACCACCTACAGACTACAACACGTTGTGTTACCTTGCCATTTTGCTATTTCCATGTGGTGTACAAGTAACAATACTTGCCTATAAGGCTGTTATTTTATTCTTTGGGATGGCAGCTGCCCAGTGGCCACTGCTGGGTTTCCAGGGCTATAACACGCCTGTCCGAGCGTATTCCCCCTTAGGTCCTACTGCATCACCTTCTGCAAAATGGCCAGTAGATCAAAATAGCCATAAATATGCCAATATTACCCTCTATTTTTAAGCCAAAGCTTCCACACAGCCTAAGCATAGCAATTCTGACCACGCCTTGTATTTTTTCCTGATACACTCTGAAGTTTGTAAGACTCTGATTGATTAAATCTTGAATTTCAGGGAGCACAATATTCAACAATGAGACAGTCAGTCCATTACAGTATCAGTGAACCTCTCTGTATTTTTACTGCATTCATCTTTAAAGGCTGGCAATGTCTTTTGAGAAGCCTTTACTTTTACAGGGTTCTTTTGTTCCTTCACACCAATATTCCTCATCTCCTGAAATGCTTTCGATTTACATGAACAGCACAAGAAATTTCTTCATACAACTCCTAGGAGCTTTGGAGCTAATTTTTGGCTTTAACTGTCTCAGATCTTAACTGCTTCAGATTCAGCAAGCATTATGACCCACCCTCTTCTTGTAGCCTATGATTTGAAAAACTCATCAGTGAAAACCACCCTCTGATTCTCCTGATTTGTCATGCAAACCCTATAAAGCAGAGCTTGCAAAGATCACAAAACCCTCCTCGTACTGGCAATACTAAAGTTTAAGTTGCACTGGATAGTCATCAAACAGCAACTTTCTTTAAGCATAAATCTGCTTCCACAGTGTTACAAACTTCCCTTGAGAAGGGGAAAAAGGACAAGAGGGATTTATTTTATGTTCATCTCTCTGTCTCCCAAATACTTACACCAATTTAGTAAGAATTTAAAGGGGGCTGAGGGAAAGCACATGTACAGAGAAGCATAAGAAGAGAAAAGGCCTCTACAAATTCACAAACCGTGTATAACCAATATGTCATGTTCATGAGCCAATTGAAAATAAAAGCAAAAAAAGTTGAGAAGTTCACGTGACACAGTGTTTTATATCTTTCAAATACAGGCAAGAAATCCCATGTTCCACAACAAGAGATCAGTTTCCAGTGGCACAGTATCGCACTGGACAAAATCCACTCAGTTCAACTCCTCATCCCTAATGGCTTAATTTTTCTAGCAGCCAGTATACAAATAAGTAAAGGAGTCATCCTGGAACGTCCCCTAGCACAAGCATCAGTTTGCATATGGGAACACCTGAATTTACCTTTTCTATGCCATCAACAGGTAAGTCATCCTGGGGTCACCGTTCTCTACTACTACATTCTCTGAAACACATTATCACGAGAAATCCTCCTGGTTCCCAGCAGAGATGTCTCAGCTGCTAGATATTCTTCCCAATGCTGAACTGGCCTGTGAGGCTCTGGCAGGCTTTTTGAAAAGACTGAGGAACAACCTCTATCAATATTCTAAGATGTCAGATCGTTCCATAACCGGAGGTGTACAATCACAGAGCACCAGAACGATGCCTGCGCTGAAGGCTGTTGATGGACTCAGCGTACCTGCAGGTTAGCAAAAGGTGACTCGGGAGAGATGAGCTTTACAAATCAAAAACTCCATCAACTACCTACCTATCTTGGTCATAAATAGCAGGCTGGCATTTGGTGCCATTTTATTTTCAGTTTTCCTCCAGAAAAAGAGAGGAAACCATTTTCTTTGAGTTACAGTTGCCTGTATAAACAAACTTCAGATAATCCCATAAATGTGCCACTCCTTCATTTGCTCAGGTCCCACAAGAGACACTTAACCCAGGATATAAAGCATCTGTAGCAACACAAATGTGTGCAGTACTTGAGCACTAAGATAAGAATAAAATAAAATGTAAAAGGCAAACCTCAGAGAGATCCTAAAAAAGAACAAAGAACTTGCAGGTATTTTTTTGCTTGATTTGGGGTTTTTTTCCCCCCTTGCATTATCCTGAGGTTGGAATTTCTGGAGTCGCACTCAGTACGTGCTTGGCACATCGGGTGACAAAAGTTCTACGTTTCAACTCAGGCAATGGAAAGAATTTCTAAGTTCTGCCCTGGCACCCTCCGAAAGGGAGCCCTAATGCTCCCATTTGCATATTTTAATGCCCAGAGCTGTTTCTTCCGTGCTCATTTTCATGTAAAGCAAGCTGAATGTTTGGTTTTTAGTCTTCTCTGGCTAATTGAAATCTCCAAAAAGCAAACTTGGATTAAACGGTCCATGGGCAGACGTGGCCCAGCAGAGAGCATGGCTCGAGTAGACTCATTTTTCCCTCTCCTTGCCTTGATTTTCTGTGCTGGCAGTGGGTGTCACCCAGGGTCTGCCTTTCAGAAAAGCTGTCAGGCGGCGCTGCCCTCACCTTTTACTGAAACACAGGCAGCAGGGCCTTCCACAGCTTTGATGCGTGGATGCTGGCTTCTCTTTTCTACTACTTATTCCTTTAGCCCTTCCCCACCCTTTACAACCTCCGTGCACGGCGTGTCTTCCACTTCTAATCCAAACTCAACTCCCTCATTACTTCCCTGCTCGGCACTAAGCCTTACGCGCGTACAGGTTACGCTCTCACGTGCTTTACGCTTCAAAATACTTCCAAATTCCTGTATCAGTCACAGGAACGCCTTTGGCTAATTAAGGATCCCATAAGGCTTTAAAACCTACAAACCAACGCAGCCTTTTTAAAAGCAAGGGCACAGTCAAAAAAATCGGATTCGGATCCATATTTTGATTACCTAAAAAGAAAAAAAAAAACCCCCGTACTCATAGCTATGCACAGAACGGGGGCTAGGAGCCGTACGCAATGTTTTCAGATAACCAGTCTTCTCACTCGTTTTAAATGTCAAGGCGCTCAAATTAATTAGTGCTCTGCCTCACCTATTCCACAACGCTCCCTTTAAAGTCCGCAGGAACGTAGCTGCTCGCTTCACTGAGAGTACAACGATGCAGAATTAGGACGGGAACCACAAAAGATAAAAAAAAAAATATAGGTAGACTCCATTAAATGTTGCTTTTCCTAGAGGGGATTCCACAATGTAGGGACAACATTAGGCACTGCCGTAATTCCAGGATTACCCCCAGGGGCTGGGCAGCACCACCGGAAATGCTGTTCCAGCCCTTCGGCTCCGTGACACACGGCTGCCCGCATGCCGAGCACACAGTGCGTAAACCAGAGACGTTATGAGTGCAATTATCTCATGTAGGAAGACAACTTTTATGAACAGTTATTTATACACTAAGCAAAGATCTAGTGGCATCTGAAATTTATTACTCATTCAACTGAAAGACAGGGATAGAAGCGGGTATTTGTGTTGGGTAACTTGACAAATAAGAGCATCCGGTGGGCAACAGCTGCCTTTCCTCCTCTTCCCCTTCCACAGGGCCACGTATTACACAAACTAAGCAGAAGAAAAAGGCATTTTACTTGTCCACCTGAACTATCAGATTGAACAAGGCTCCTGCCGGCTTCCCCGTAAACACACACGCGTTCCTGAGGGCAGAACATCATCCACCGATTTTACTGCCAATAGAGATCCATTATTATCATCCTGCAAACTTTAAAAGTAAACCTTCCTGTAGTTTCCCTCTCCCATTACACTGACAGCGAAGGTCACCGGCCTGCCTTGAACCTGACCCCAGCAATAGGAGAGGTTAAACAGCCTACAAGTTAGCAGAGGGATTCAGAAACATCGCTGGCAGTGTTGCTATTACCCGGGCAAACTGGAAATTGCAGAGCAGCCTACCAGAGAAAATGCACCAAACAGGCAGGAAAATCACCAGCACACCTGGGGCGTAATGCTTCCCAGCCGTCTCCGAGAGGAAGGAGCGACGGATTTCAAAGGGGGACGTAACTTTCCGTTACGGCACCCGCTGAAGGTCCCCCACCGCTCTCCGGGGAGGTTTCAGTGCATCTCAAGCCGCCTGCACTGTTATTATGTCAGCATTTCTCTTGCTAAATCCTTTTCTGAGCAGTTTGAAATCCAGCCCTTACAGTTCAGCGTGTGCTGGAAATGGCCCCGTTTTCTTTTTTCCTCTAGTGTTTTGTCTTTCATTTTTCTAGTTAATGCACTAACGTGGCTTAAAAATATCAGTACTCACAAACAACTCCCCTACCCCAAGCAACTCTGTATTTTGGGTGCTCTTCTATAAGGCCGAATCACAGCTGAAGTCTAAGGGACTACGATGTGACTTTCTTATCCTAAATTATTTATCTGAATCGCAAAAGGGTAGTGATCATAGGCAAAAAAATCCCAATATACCCTATACTTTGAGTTTCCTGCTGTGGGACAATACCTCCCCGGAGGGATGCAGTGCAGCGCCACAACATAATGGGATCCATGACAACAAATATTTTTTACGACCAAAAGCTGACTTTCAAGTTTTTAGTAAAATTCACCCCAAAATTTGTTTATGCATACCAAACATTAAAACTAGACAAAAGCACAAGTGTTTTCATAGTAATTTTTCCTACAACAGCTCTATAGGCAGACACCCACCCCCGTATGCAATGGAGGCCGTAGCCGTACCTCCCTTTCTAAAATCCATCCTGCGGCACGTGGGTTAAACAACAGGAAGCCAAATACAGCCAAATGAGATCATCGCTAAAGTCGTAAGATCTAATTTTCTGTCTTTTTGAAAGCAATCAAATCTTTACCCTTTTCATACTGAAAAATACAACTACAACAAACTCCCACAAACTACTTCAGTTTTTCTAAATCGTCTGGAATAGCTTTATTTTATCTTCATGCCAATTAGTGTCACAAATCTCATAAGGCAGCTCCTGTGGATACTCACTACCAGAAGGCTGAACTCAGTTGCAGAGGAGAGCATTTCCAGAGGAGAGGAAGGAGAAGAATTTCAGCCTTCCTCTGTATGCCAGGTGTTAGGAAGGGAGACATAAAGTTCAAACCAAAGCTCTAGATCCCCAAACCCTCAAGACTTCACACCCAAGTTTTGCCTTTTGGGATTTTTTTCTTTTTCTTTTTTTTTTTAACAATGAAAAAACCACTGTAATATATCATAAGGCTTTTACAATCTTCATACAGCAAACTGGGCATCTATGAAATGTATCTCCATGAGCCTGTGGCTATTAAAAATCCCTGTGGATCACTCTGAACCACCTAAACTGTCTAGGGCACAGTTCGGAAGACCAGTAAGAAATAAATTACAATAGTCAATAAGGGACGTAATTACGGAAGTAGGTTCTTCTGACACTTACATTTTGCTGTCAAATGATATTTATGAAATGTGTTATTGTTTCCCTTTTAAAGTATCAGAAGAGTACAAATAACTTATGAAAGTAATACACAGTGTTTTTAACTCCCATACTCTGCCATATTCTAATTAGATATATTTCTTGCATGTGGAACGGTAAATGCCATGTCTTAGTATTCATATTTACAAGTAGAACGACGGGAGACTGCCAAGCAACAGGGTAAGACTCTCAGTTGTCCGGAGAAATCTGTTGCAGGCAGAAGCTGTGGATGATGCCTTCTAATTTCTGAAAGGCATCAGAATGGCCACAAATATCACGAGTTTCAAATGTATATGCAAAATTTGACTTTGCTGTTTTTCAGTATGCTCTTTATTGTTATTACACAATATTTTTATCACTGTAGTCTTTAGAAGTCCTCAGCACGGACTTCATGAACCTCAGCATGAACCTCAGCATAGGTTAAAGTTCCTATAAACAGATAATTCTGATTAAAAAAAAACCCCAACCTGAATTAAAAAGTAATCCCAGAGAGTTTATACTTTAATTCCAACCTTTGAAAGCGAAGGGCCCTTAGGACATCTCCAAGCTGCGTGACTGGAGTAGCTCCTCCTCCTCAAACCTCAGGCATGGAGAAGTCCTTGGCTCGCTGCCCTGGCAGATGTCCTCCACCACTCCTCTGCCCCTTCCTCCCGGCTGAGAACGCTGCGGGCGGCTCACCCCCGAAACACCAGGCTGAGGTGGCAGAAGGCATGGTTGATTCCATGTGGAACCATTCCCCAAGCCCCACCTCTGCAAGGTCACAACAGAAACGACAGCTGGCCAGAAGAACCATTTCATGGGCTGTCCTCATCCCAAGCAAATGACAACAGGGTGACTACAAGAGGCAGCACAGCTCTGCGATCACAGCGGTCTCACCACCACGGAGTTTAACGCGTTTCCAGCGTGGGAGTGTTTTAAGGAGGGTTTTGAAGGGAAAACAAGGAGGTACTGCATGAATATGGGCAAAGAACTCCTCCAAAGTATGATGGGCAGGATGGGAAGAGGCTCAAGAGTCATTTACGTGAAAACGGGATAAATGGAATGATGAAAGCGGGTAGTGTGGAACGACTCCTTGAAAGCGGATGAAGAGTAAAGGCAGCCATGAAGACCCTGGATAAAAAAAACCAGTTAGGCAACGGGCTGATAAAATAGAGAAGGCAGATTCAGTGTAGGAATGCAAAGAGAAGCGTGACATGATCAAAAGAATAAGCCGAGACAGCAATCTTGGCAGTCACGACGGATTTCAGAAATAAAAGTCACATTTGTCAAGGACAAAGAAAAGGATAACAATTGAGACGCAAGATGAAGAGAGGCAGGACTGGGTTTTAACTGTAAGCATGACAATAAATGCTGTATTTCAGAGCAGTTAAGAAGAATCTGCAAGATCTGGAGTTACCTTGGATGTGACAATTGAAAACAAGGCCGAGTCAAAAAAGGCTGCTGAGTTTAGAGGGCTGAATAATAGAGGATGCTGATATTTTCCTCAGCGCTCTGAAAAGGAGGTCAGAGAAAGACCTTTGGGAGTCAGGATTAGAAGACCCCGTTTAGCCACGTGAAGCTTGAACTGTTGGCTAAACATGTAAGGCTGGAGAGACAGGTCTGGCATCATCTGGTTTGACACAATAACCAAATTTATATTTGCAAATGAGGTAACTGATAAAAAGCAGAGCAGGAAGAAAAAGAGATCAAGGACAGAGAACAACCAGGAAATCCCAGGTGAAAACTGCAGGAGAGAGAAGGAGAAATTAGAAACAAAGGGGTAAAATCCAGAGACAAGCTCCTGGAGGCCAGGTGGAAGGACTTTATTAAAAATCAGCTGACAAGCCAACGATGCTAACGAAGCACTGCACCTGAGATCAACCATGAAGAGGCCAGCAGGAACTCTGGGAAGATCAGTTTCAAAGAAACAAAGGGGACAAAACCCACCTGTGGGAGCTTCTGGCCCGGAGCTGGAAGGAGCCCCAGGCAGGGACCATTAACAACCTCCTGCCAATGCCACGCTCTGGCAAACACAAAAATTCAGTGAACTAATCATACCATCTCTCCTGCTGACTGCAGAGCGAGTGCAGATAAAATTAATTTTTTTCTTTTATTTCTATTTTTAAATATTCGGAGATGCTCAGTGATAGAGACTTGACAGTTTGACATTTCATCTGCTCCAGCACATGTGCTTCGAGGAATAACTGCAGATCCATAACCGTACCTCCGTTTCTGGTCAAAGATGCCAGAACCACCAGATTTCCAGTGAAGTCGAGAAGTACCTTTGGTATTTTAAATGAGGTATCTTCTGCCAACAGTGAGAATTTTAATCTTGCTAAAATTTTCTTTCAGCCAAGTTTAGCTGTCCTGTTAGCAATGTATCAGCATAATTAACACTATCATTCACATCAAATGGAGAAGAGCAGTAAATCCAGGGGTTATCAGCGCAAGTCCCAGAACAAGCTAGAAAATGCTTTACAGAAGCCTTAGCGACAACTTTGAAAAATCTGCGCTTTATAAGGTCAAGAGAGCTTAAAATGTCAGGAAGATGGGCAAGAAGTAGGCTTCTAAAACAGTGGCCATAACATTATCTCACTAGAAGAGGACAATCTGAGGCCAACAGGATTATCACCATTATAACCACCCACTAGACATATTATTTAAATGGACCTCATTAAGAGTTAAAGCAGAAGCACAAACGCTAGTTCTGTGGCCAGCATGAAAAGGCTAATTATCTTTTTTTTGTACAAAATGCTCCAGGTAAGGTCTGGTCCCTCTTCCACGGAACAGGGAGGTATTATTCACTGAGTAACACCTTCTCAGGTAGGTAAACCCTACTCTGTATGAGAGTCACGTAACCCTTCCCACAGATGATAAAGGTTAGAATAAGGGATGGATAACAACAATGACAATAGTCAACATGAAATATATATATTTATACATACAGTCTTCCTTCCTGGAGTTCATACTGACAGCCTGAAGAAAATGGCTACAGATTAAATTTGTAACACCAGTAACACACTGCAATACTTCTCTGCAATTCTGGAACTCAATCAGACACTTACAGTATTCCTAGAAATTTTATAATCCCATAGGCTGTGCCTGTATTTTGATAAAGACATGGGTCAACATGTCTGAAAGACTGGCCAATCTCTCCAAAGTACATAATAGACAATGCAAACGAAACCCACTTTAACAGTAAAGAAATAATTCTTTACTTAAAGCCAAATAGTAACTTTTTTTTCTTTCATCTTATTTCTCTTTCACAGTGTCTGGGTTTTCCATTAAAGTCAACAGAATTTTGCAATTAGAAAGAACAAGAGTTTAAAAGTATACTCCATTACATGAATGTAGAAGAAAATGTTTTCCCAAGTATTTTATAGAATTTAATTATTATTTTTAAATACATTTTTGGGAAGTAACCTACAGTAAGCAAAGATTTATTGTTACATAAATAAACAATGAGACAATTACAGCCTCTTTATGGAGACCATATTAGTCATGCACGTCTAATGAAGCATTACTAAGCTATCACAGGGAGATAGCCTGATGTGTGTGATTAAAAAAATAATACTCATAAATAGCTAACAAACAATGATGGTCCTTTAAAAATTTTGCATCTCTTGCTGTATTGAGAGTTATGGTTTTTGTGGCTAAGGAACACATTAAGTTCCACCCTGAAAAGGAGGGTATTACATAGCACAATGCAACTATTTGCATTTTTGCCTTCTACAGACCGTGTTTTTGAAAATATAAAAGAACTCCCATGAAAGCCTACTCATGAAGAATACATTTCAGCTTGTGCTGCATTTGAAAGACGATGTCCTGAGATGTCACCAGGATGCAGGAAGACTATGACAGAACAAATGATCAAAAATTATTTTCATATAATACGCAGCCATGAAATCGCTGAAGCGGCGTTAGGTAGAAAAAGTCTGGGTTTAGTAATAATTGTGGTAGATTTTTTACATTAAAAAAAAAAAAAAAAGTATTTTCTTCAGGTGAGGTATATATTTAGCAAATATATTCTGGAGAAGGCAAGTGGGATGGGTGGCCAACACATGACAGTAGACAAAAAAGGTACATTTGTAAGAAAAAGTAGGGTCACACCCCATGTGTAATGACAATTTTTGGCATACAACAGGAGAACACCCTGTTAGTCAAATTAAATACAATTTTGGATTATACAGCTCATGTTGGGACTTAAACAGCAGCAGAATTTGCGGTGGTCTGCTCACGTGAGCAGGCTCCTCCAGAAAACGAGCAAGTCCACTTAACAGTACACGCAAACTACAGGGCGAACTCTGCTAAGCACATTCTAAATGCATTGATGACTATTTGAAAAGCAGTACGAAATGACCCATTCAGATTAGTCCATGGAACAGAATGATGAAATACAGGAGAGGAGTGTTATTATTCCTATTGCAGCGCTATAGATAGACTAACTTGTATCACATCTACAGTGCAAACTCACAGCAAATCCTTCTTGTGTTTTTCTCGCTGAGATAAATTCTTTCCAAATGATATTCCACCTTCAACCTAATCTCCTTCATGGATAAATTTACTCAAAGGGCAGAATTCCTGATGGCTGGAATAACAGCATTATTACAATCAATATTTTTTGATGCATATTAGGTCTGGAACGTATTAAAGAGAGCTATAAAGTACAGGGGGAAAAAATCTTGCTTATTTTCAGCAGTAACCCAACTACAGCCCTTCATCTGTAATGAATTACAGAGCAATGCCCTTAAATCATCTGTATGAAGTCAGCTATGACACTCCCAATTTTAAAAAATTTGCTAGTTTTGAGCTACAAATTGATTTTTTATTGTGATAAATTAAAATCCAATAGTAGCCTACAAGATACTGAACATACAGAGGCCTACATTTTTTCAGAATATTTTTTTCTCTTTTCTGTCACCTCAGACTGCCATTGTGCCAGACACGACAACAATAGCCAATGACAGGAGTTAAGAAAGGACACTCCAGAGAGGTAAAAAACCTTTCCAAATAAACAATAAATGAGCACTGTGGTCCAAAATGTCCTTTTGGGAATTCCAAAATCATGGAAACACAACTAAAGGAGAAAGCATTGCAGGGGATAAGGAGGGTCGTTAAATGAGGAGAAAGAAGATGCAAGAGAAGACTCCGGGGATACCTTATAGCAGCCTCCCAGTATCTGAAAGGGGCCTACAGGAAAGCTGGAGAGGGACTTTTTCCAAGGGCATGTAGTGATGGGTCAAGGGGTTATGGCTTCAAACTGGAAGAGGGGAGATTTAGATTGGATCTCAGGAAGAAATTTTTCACCATCAGGGGGATGAGACACTGTCACAGGTTGCCCAGGGAAGCTGTGGCTGCCCCCTCCCTGGAGGTGTTCAAGGCCAGGCTGGATGGGGCTTGGAGCAACCTGGTCTAGTGGGAGGTGTCCGATTCCCAGCAGGAGGGTTGGAACTAGATGATCTTTAAGATCCCTTCCAACCTAAACCGTTCTATGATTCGCTGATTCTATGATTATCCAGGCTGCTGCCTATTAAGGGTGTATTTTTCTCCCTGTTGCACAGATGTGAACATCAGTCTCCAAATTTCATACTCTTAAATTTAACATGAATATCGGAAGATCTGTGTGAGCAAAACAGAACCTTTTTGTAACCCCTTTTGCTTCCTTCCCATCAAAAGAGCCAGACTGAGCAATCACACATCCCTAGTTTTGCCAGCTTGTGGGATTTTTCCTTGTTGCTTCTAAACCAAGAATGGGATTATCAGTGTCCTGCATCACCTAATTGCATTGTCCTGATTTTGCCTTATAGGAGGCTCCACATTATAGCGGTAATGCAGCCTTTTTTGGGGCTGACTTTTAGCACCCAGACCTCGATGTGAGACTACGCAGACGGTATTACTTACTACTACCACAGCTGACATCTCTTAGCATTACACCACGATGAGCCAAAGCAGACGGGATGAGACACAGTGCGTCATCCCTAAATGTTTGTCACTTGTGCTGTGGGAAGCACCTTGCCTCAGTGGTGCTCCTGCAGGCTCCAAGAGCCCGGAGACACTGTTGGGGTCCGTCCATGACCTGTTGCTGATGTCACCCAGAGTATTTCAGACGATGAGACTGCACGTGACTAGCAGCACGTGTGGGAATGAGATGACAACTGTAGGTTGACGAAGCAGAGACAGGCTGGATGAGTGAGACTGCGAAAGGAGTGGGTCAAGGACATGAAACTTTGGGACACAGAGAGACCCAAGCTGGGGAAAAAGCCGAAGGGATGGTGGCTGTGAAGATCCAGCAGAGTTCAGGCACCCCTGCTTCAAGAGCTTGGCACAGAAAGTACGATTCTCTTGCTTTCACAAAAACACATAAAAACTGATGTTAAAAGCTCCCCACATCCCTCTGCCACAGTCCTGTTTGAAGAAGGGCAACTCCATACTCCTGTCCATCACTCCGGCAGCTCAGGGGCAGACGTCTAGAAGGTGGATTTAAAGGTTTCAGTCTAAGCCTCGGTGAGCGAGTGACAGGGTTACTATAAGGATGACATCGTTATGTCAGATTTAGAGTACAGGGTGTCAAAGTTATGAAGTGAAGGAGGTTTGTTCTCAAGTCCCCACCTTACTAGCTGCAGACAGGAGAGCGTGCAGGACACTGCAGGAAAGGCAATTCGGCTCAACCACACATTTGTTTCCAAACGCATCCCCTTTTCCCTCTTTATTTTATGAAAATAAACCCTATGTTTGAGAAACATTCAGAGACAAGTGCCACAGAACAAGTCTCTCTTTCTTCTTCTTCACTTTCCCAAGAAAAGGACTTTAGCCTTAGGAAACTAACTGTGGTCTCAGTGCAATTTGCAGATGAAAAAAGAAAAGAAAATATTACCGTATCGTTCACTGTATTACAGTCTGTTCCGTACACTGAATGAAGCTGGTATTCTCTGGCCAAAAAAAGATATGTCATCGAATACTTAAGTACTACCCTAATATCTATTTATTAGAGGACCCCACCACAACTGCACTGGCAGCCCTAATTCTGACGTTTCCCACCTTCTGAGCACAGACTGTAACCTCAGCCATGTTCTCTTAAACACTGCTTTTGTATACTTTACACATGCTGTACACAACACATTCCAAATGAGCTTTTCATTACTAACTACTTATATTATGTATCAGTGAGCTCAATGACATTGATTTTCTAATAATATAAATTAACCGGCAAAGATAATTTCATCTATCATCAGTAGGGTTTTATTTCTGGCATCATGTTAAATAGTTAATCTTTCAAAAGATTAAATCAAGAGCTTTTTAAAATTCAAGGCTGAGCTTAAATGGCTGTAAAAATCTTCTTAATTAGGATTAAAACAGTTTGTGTGTTGTCGCTCTATATTTAAGTAGCATAATGTTTTGCTTAGGTTTCTTCTTTCAGAGCAATTTAAAAAACCAAACATGATATTGCTGTGGCGAAAACTGCATAAGACATGGAAGTCTTCTGCAACTTCCTCGAACAGATGCTACTGGACAAGTTGCTGCATGGCAACCTCAAACAGCAACCTCAAACTTCCCAATCATCTTTTACCTCCAGTTCAATACAATATGTACTTTTTCTACCATTGATGATACAAAAGCTCTGATTCTTACAGTTATGGTGTACCTCACTGAAGACCATCACTGCTCTTAATGGGAGGGTATTGCGTTACGGTGACGATGACCGTGTTCACGTAACTATGGATGTGATAGAAATTCCTAGGATTCCCCCTGGGACATCTTCAGGGCAATCCCAGCTAAGCGTGTGCTTAGGATCCCAGGAGCTCCCCAGCTCCCACTGCCCTTCCTTTTCTCTTTAGTTCAGGCATCAGTGGGGAAAACAAGTTTCACTCTCCTGGGGTTGTCCACAGCTCCCTGTTCCAGCTTGTTTTCTTCCCCTCAGTTTCCCATGACACAAAGGGCCCAATCCAAGACAATCCTAACCTCTAATCCTAACCCCTTGTCATCAGACTCTCCAAAGTCTCTTGGTACCGCTGAGGAGTCTTAACCAGCATCCGGAGGACTGGTGCAGCTGGGATCAGGCTGGATGAGGAAACCCACCAGGGCACAGACAGCAGTCTGTACCACAGGCTGCTGTTTCCAAGAGGCATTTTTTTAATCTGGCAGAAGGAAAACAAATCCCTTCTTGCCGCTTTCTGGACTCAGAGCTGTGTTTATGCACGTCAGGAGCATCTGTGTACTCAAGTAAGTGGCGCTGCAGAAGTCTCCAGGACAAGGCTTTACAATAAACCATGTCCCTGTGCTACACTTTACACCTCGGTCATCTAATGGCTCGCTCTGATATACAACAACCCTTTATCAACCTTGTCAGACACTGTTTCGTGTGTGCTTACGCCGGTGAGATATTACTGCCCAGCTAGGAAATGCTTTTGAAGCAATACCTGTGAAAAGATTCCATTTTGTTCCATCCCACGATTGTTTTACTTACCCCCGTCTTTTCATCGAAGATTTTGATTCCCCCAAAGGAGACCGTTAAGAAGATTTTTTGTTTATGTTCTCCTTTCGAACGAGCCGCAGCAACAATTCCCTGTTGAAACAAAGAACAGTTTGGCTGGTTTCATTACTCCTCTAGGCGCCACAGCAGAGCGCAAAGATCTGCTTGTGGACAACTGACCCTTTTTCTAGGAAAACTTAAGGGCTTTCCAGGAACAGTCCTCCCCTCTTCCTTATGGCTTCCTCCCTTTTTTCAAGGTACCACATCTCTTTACACTACCCAGACAGCATTTCAAATGTGCTCCCGCTTCCAACCCCTGCACTGGCTAATCCTCCATGAAATTTGTTTTCATGGAAGCTGAAGGTCATTTCTAACACACCTTTCCCAGCTATAAGCTAGGGTTTTTTTCTTTTCTTTTTTTTTTTTTCAAAAAACCTCCCCACAACAAGCAGTGGAGGATAAAACCACCAACTTCAGCTTACTTCATGGGCACACTTAACTGGAATAAGCAAATTGAGCTTTTTATAGAAGAAGAATATTCTTCTCAAAATCAAACTACACCTCTGCTGTAAAAAAACTGGTATTGATGGTTACTTTTTCTCCCCTGATCTCAGGCTTTTACTTTGTAAGTGAACTTGGCGATATGCATCTCTTGTATTATTCTCCCACAGCCTAAGTATAATAGTAACTTCTATTTCCACCTTCTCAGGAGCCTGCCCTGAGACCAATACTACTACACTAAAATCAAATGTAATCATTTCACTAGTAAATAAATGAAAATATTTAACCTTTATCTGGTGGTCTGCAATTTCAACGTGTTTTAACAACCACTAACTTATGTTTTAAGACCTTCACGAGGTCGTTGTTCTCATTACGCAGACATGAAAATGAAAGAGAAAAAATGGAGTAATTTGTCAAAAGTCAAACGCAGTCATTTGTCAAAACTTTATGCCTATCCTTAAAACTCACGTTGCTAGACACTGGGTTTCAAGAGCCCACAACTTCATGCTATGCTGCCTTATGAATTTCTAACGCTCCCTTCCTGTAATAGTTTCAGACACCTCACAACACCGTTTAGATCAATCTCGCCCATTTGCAAACAGGTATCAGGCACCTGGGAGATCTGGAAATGGGAGTCCATGGAGGAGACAGACAAAAAGGCTTGTGCAGCAGAACAGTGACAATTCTCCCAAGTTGCTTCTAGGAACTAGGAAATGATGAGAAACACCCACTACACAATTAAACCAGATAGCAATGCTATGGCAGATGCGGCAACTCAACAGTGCGCTTTTTAGAATAGATTCATTTTTGTGTGTCGCAACACGCTCGTCTGATTCGTAAATTATCTACCAGATCTTGCTTTGCTGGACCGTAAGATGCATTTCACCCTTTGCTGTTTATTCCTGAATAACCACCTATTCCTCCCGGTCCCTCAGGTCTGGAACCCTGCTGGCTGGTAGTGTAAAAGATACTACTCAGCGATTTCTCCTCCTGAAAAAATTAGTAGTGGGAAATCCATCAGCTTTCTTGGTGGAGCGCTGGGAGAGGACTGGAAAGGAAAAACCAGGCAGGTGACTGTAGAGGGTTTAGTGTTAGACCTAGCTTGTAACCCCTGCAGTGCTTCCTGCCTCCTGGTTTTATAACCCAGCAATTCTACGATTCCAGATGCAAGACATCACCCTCCCAGTGAGGACACCAGTTTCCCCCTACGTCTGGCTACCTACATCCCACAGCGTCACTCACCCCTTCCTGCCTCTCCTGGCAGGAGATAACGGTCCAAGGCAGGGCTGTACTTGATTAGCACAGTCATACAAAATGTTCTGATATACCATTTTTCTTCATAGTGGTTTACCCTCCCTTTTGCATAATAAAATTATTCAATTTGCAGATGCATCGTTTACAATTTGTGGACAAATTGCAGCGGTGTCAATCATGAATAACTACTGAACTCAGAGATAACGTATTAAAATTCAACTGGGACGAGCCATACCCGCCAGGAGTTCATGTAAAATTGACTGATTTCAATACATAATTAACCAGAGTGCGACTCAGTGTCACAAAAGGAGAATGAGCAAAAGTTCAAGCTGAACTCCGCTCCCCTTGACTCCAGAATATTAAACATTAAAAGTTTCACTGCACCTTGAGCTTCATCATGGAGTCTTGGCATAACTTGTCTCCTCTTGCGGCAGAAACCTCATCTATCCCAATCAGTTTTGCTTTGTATCGGACACCGTCACCTTTAAACCTCTTTATTAAAGTGGCTTCGCTGCGATCCTGACCTGAAAAGACATGAGGGAAACAAGCAAATTTGTGTGAGTGCAAAAGAAAATAAACAAATAAATACTTGCAATTATGCGGCAAATTAGATCTAACTCCTACCTCAACACCTAAACATGCGAACATTTCAATAAAATTAGAAGAAAAGTACTAGTTCAATAAAACCTTTTGCCCTTACTACCTCAAACGAATTCCCAGTGGAATTGTTACCACACAAAATCTTCTGCACGAAATTTGCACACAAATTAGGTTTACAGAAATAAGAGATAAGCCCGAATCAGACCTCACGGATCTGAAAACTTCTGATCTGTACGGGTTGTTTTAATCCCAATACACTTGAGAATTTTTCATTTTGCAGGCAAAACTCTAATAGAAACATGCAACATTTCCTCATACACCGACTTATCTAACCGCATCAGCAGTATTTACACTATTACCATTTGAATGATGAAAAAACAAATGATGTTATTTGCCTATAGAATATTGCTGCTCGAAAATCTCTACAAAAAAACCACTGTTGTTCTTGTTCTATTCTTTCTGCTTATATAGATATATATTTATTTATATATATATATACACATAGACACAAAAAACCCCATAACCAGCAATGTCGGCTCTCACAGGCTCACCCTGGGAAGGTTAAAAAATGGCACAGGATGTTTCTTAATAAAAAAGCAATCAGGGGGTAAGATAGCACAGTGCCGATAGGGCAATGTACGTAAATTACAACGCTCAGACTAGCCTGAACCACACAATGCTGACACCACAGCAATCCATGAAAGGGAGCGTTTTGTCAGGAAGACTTTTTCCCTGCGTATCTGCAGAAGAGTTCATTCTGTGTCTTAGCTGGAAGAAATATCTTAGTTAGAGAATAAGTCTTCCTGAAATTGATTAAAGGTATATTTTGCAGCTGTCTGTGGAATTTCTTGCTAGGATCTCAAAAAAACCAGCTGTGAACTGCAGATATCTGCAACCAAACAAGTGACAAAACAACTTCAAAGGAACAAAGAAGCGAGCGCAAGTGTGAGATCTTAAAGAATCTTTGAGTTTCTCAGGCCCCACAGATTCCACCAAAAAACTTGCCTAAACGTGGACCGAGGTTGCTAAAATCTGTACTATTAGCACCTAGGAGCTGTAGACACAGATTTTGCCCCATCCTTCCAGCTGTTGTAAAAAACGAACAAAGAGCTACAGCCTGCTCTAACTGAACCATCGGTAAGAATCTAGTATCAGACACCTGTATTTCAGAATTTTGGTGCAAGTTTTCTCCAAAGGTCATCCCCATTTGAAAAGTCAGATTACATCACAGAAAAAAATAATAAAAGCCTACTTCCGTGCAGCTAATTTTTGATAAGCAGAAGTACAGCTTTGGAGGAAAAAGCTATTTTCTTTCGCGTTTCTAGTAAAAGCCCCATTGTCAGCAGTCAACACTTGGATCAGCTTTGCTAGTGTTACACAACCATCAAGTGGATGAATAAACTAGGTTGAAAAACATGGAATTGCAATTTTTACAATACCATATACCAAAAGTAGATAGCATAAATGGCGAAAGAAGAGTACTTCCAAATGAAGATACATACTCATTTGGTTCTCCAAACCCCAGAGTACAGCACAGTCCATGCTGTGAACCAATGATGGACTAAATGTATGTTAAAAACAGTGCTATTTTAAGCGTATTGAGATCTTGGAGTGTGTTTGAGCACACAAACACTATTTCTTTCTTTCAATGAAAAATATCAGCTCAGACCAGTGTTTTAATGCCTCATTTATAGCCCCTTAAAAATAAGGCAGCTGCTAAGTGGTGGTGTGATCCTTCAGCAGCCACCCAACTATTTCCCTTGATGCATTTTCACTCCTGCTCCCTCAAAAAGAATTAAACGGAAGGTTGAAACTTCATGATTGCACATTATATTTTATTTAAAAAAAATAATCTAATGAGACACAAATGATAGATCAGAAACTTGAAGTAGTGCTAATACCATTCCCCAGGGCAATGTCAAGGCAGATGTTGGCACTGTCAGCTAAAAACACTGAAAATCCATTTTTCATTTTCACCTCCAGAGCGGGGCAGGAGGGAGAACATCTGGACATACAACAAAGTACAATGATAACAGTGGACTTTTCCATGTGTCTTTTATACTTGCAAAGGTATCCTGTTGATTTGCAGTAAATAAAATTCAATTCCAACAGCTTTCTCACCAACAATTTTCAACCTCATGTCTTCATTCCAGCCGAAGGCAGCTGTTAGCTAATAGCACGAGCGTGTAAGTGTTCAAGAGCATCTCCTGGGTCCAAGTCGTGATAGCGACCTTGCATTCATCAGTTATTTGAACATTTATACTTATTCCAACCTCTGATCTATTCTCCTGAACGTAACTAAACCCCTGACATTAACAGCCCATTGAAACACAACTTGTGGCTGTGTTTGCTTATGCACAAGTCCCATGTCAATTATGACCCAGATTAAGTAGGATAAAGTGCTTTTGGGATAAATGGCTGGGAAAAATCATCAACCTGAAAATGATGTAGATATTTTAAACTGCAACGGAAACTGCAAATTACTAGAGACTACAAATTCATCCGTAAAACCCTAGAGCATACACCCCGTGAAAAAACATAGAGAATGCACACACACGCTGCCCTATATTATAAATCAGCCATGCGCACCAGTCGCCATTTCTCAGCATATATCCAGATCTCTCCTGATCTGTCCTCATACTGCATTTCCAAATTTTGGTGCTGTACTCAGCACTGAAAAACTTTCTACTTCCTTGGAAAATTACCACCATCAGTAGGGTCGACTCGGGAGATGTGAGATTTATGGGGGGTGATGCTTCATTTGCACACTGGACAGTTATAAGGCAGATAGTCCAGACCCTCATAAACATCTCATCACTGAAAAAAAAAATTTACGTTTTTTTTTTTTTTTAATGACAGCTCTTGAACCAGGTTCTTTCTGTGTTTGAAACAGCATGAATAAGAGATGCCTGAATTACAAGGCTGTAACTCTTAAGCTCCAGAGGAGGCTGAGTGCTAACATTAAACCACTAAACCAGAGAGCTGTAGCTGTGCCAGAAACCCGTCCAGGAGAAGTGCTGTCTCCTTCTCCCCATATAACAAGCGGAGTTGATCTTTTCTTCTCCGCAGCTCCCGCCTTTGTCAGCGCAGACCTGCTGCCGCGCTCTGCTCCCCGGCCACCCCCCGCCACCGCTCTCGCTCGGTCCCAGTCCGCGGGAAGGAGGATTATCCTGGATGCGGGGCTGCACTTACTGCCGGAGCTTGGTTTTATCCGAATAACGAGAAGCCGCATCTTGGGGCTTCCACTCTCAGCTTGCCTTCCTCAAACTACAAATAACATCTCAAGGGCAGCAAGGGCGACATTCACAAACCAACCACGAAGATTTCAGGGAAACCCAAAGCTTGAGGTCTCAAACAATTTCTAGACCATAATCTACAGCAAAATAAGAACCGCATGTTTCATGACAACGGCTTCTTTCCACAACACAGGTTTCCTGAGATCTCATTTTAGGATTTCTTGACTGCAGAGAAGACCACAGCTGCCAAAGCCACACCAAGTGAGCAGCTGATGCCCATCTCAGTTGTCCATCGTACCCTGCGCAGGTAGGGATCTGCCCAGCATTCTTCATCAGAGGACCAGCACCACTAGGCCATTCTAAAACCATCCTAAATTAGGGCCATGAAGATGATTAGGGGGCTGGAGCATCTTTCTTATGAGGAAAGGCTGAGGGAGTTGGGTCTTTTTAGTGTGGAGAAGAGAAGGCTGAGGGGGGATCTCATCAATGTTTACAAATACTTACAGGGAGGGGGCCAGGAGGAGGGGGCCAGTCTTTTTTCAGCGGTGCTCAGTGACAGGACAAGGGACAATGGGTATAAACTCAAATATAGGAAGTTCCATCTCAACATGAGGAGAAACTTCTTTCCTTTGAGGGTGGCAGAGCACTGGCACAGGCTGCCCAGAGAGGTGGTGGAGTCTCCAACTCTGGAAACATTCCAAAGCCGCCTGGACGCCATCCTGTGCAACCTGCTGTAGGTGGACCTGCTCTGGCAGGGGGGTTGGACCAGATGATCTCCAGAGGTCCCTTCCAATCCTTAACATTCTGTGATTCTGTGAAATGAAATTTTTGTCGTAAAACTTTTTTAACTTCAAGACTAAGGAGTATTTTCCAATGGCTTACTCTAAAATGCTTTCACAAATCTTTTTCGTAAGTAGAGAAATATCCTAAGTATTTGCAACTTGACACAAGCACTTCACAATCCAAAATGGAACAAATTATCAACAAAATTGAAACCAATTTGATTCTCATCTCCCAAACTGCGAAAAAAACGCAAAAGCTAAAAACCCACTAACAATGTCACACGAATGCAATTTAGAAAGGTGATCTGTTTTAATTAGAAAATGTGCTGCTATTGACACAGGAAACAAAATGTTTTGGTTGTGGCATATAGATTTATAATCCTCAGGGGCCCTTAAAATGTAAATGTAAGAGTAATTATTTTATCTACTTGTATAGATGTCACCGTTCACCTTTAAGCCATACATGCTCCAGCTGGAGCCACTGCTCCTGCGTAAGTGGGAAAACACGACCTTTGCTGCCAAATTGTGACATTGCACTTGGACTTCCACAGTCTTTTAAGAGAACAATAAATCCCCGGAGCTTGGTGATGCAATGCAGTTCTCAGTTTGCATCTAAAGCAGAGAGAGACTTATCATCGTGACCAGCGTTACGGTATTTTACCCATCTCAGTAAATACACTGTAAAAGTAATAAACAAGGCTTTTAACACAGTCAGTCATTTTTATTCGAGGCAGTATAGCTTAATTAAACCCAGATTCTGTAAAGCAAGCTAGAGACAGACCTGAACCCAAAACCCCAAGTACTCAACCCAAGTACCTCAAGCCCATTCAATCCCAAGTCACGACTGGTACACAGTCCACGAGGAGCAGAAGCTGTTGCGGAAGATCCAGGTGAGAGCAGCCCAAGTTGAGTGCTGGGGGTGGGTGCTCCTCAGGCCGTGCCCACCAGCAGTGGTCTCTGCAGCTGCTCAGGCAACGTTACCATCACAGGAGCCCACCAGCCACCACTCAACCCTGACTTTGACATCCAGAGGGAGAGCTAGCTGCGCTCACATTAGGTTTTTTGGCCTCAAGTAATGCTCTTAACGTTGCAGACTTAAGCTCACGTGAGGTTTTCTTCCCGGGCACTTTGGTGTCTCAAGAAGACTTATCCTCAACTCTAGGTACAAGTCAAGGATTACACTTGATTTCAGCTCTCAGCCCAACAGAGCACCAAGCTAACGTTGTATTAATATGCTAACAAACATAGAGCAAACGCTGTTCATTCTCCCAGGAGATCGGTAAGTAAGCGTATTTCATAAATAGAAAAAGAAAATAAACCGAAGCATCACCACAATAAGCACACTGTTGCTTTTTCTCTATGTCCTTATGACACACTATGCATTCTTCACAGCACCCGCTAATCTAAACCAATAGCCCTGGAAATGGCTATATCCTTTATTTAAATGTGTGAAACCCTCAGGGCATAATCTGAATTTCTTGATTTTACGACTGTAAAATATATAATGATATTATCACCAAAGTCAATAACATGCTCCTGGCAATCAATTCGCTGAAGAACGACACACCACTATCTTTTTTTTTTTTTTCTTTTCCAGCTAATAAACTGTCAAAGTTGTATCCATCACACATTCAAATTATAAACCTGAAATAACACCTCCTAATATCTCACAGGGCTGAAAAACAATCACATGCGCACTTACAAACAGCCTACATCTTCATGGGGACAATTAGCATTTTTATAGCACCAATGCAGTGGAAAATACAAAACACTGTGGTGCAGAATGACCTCTAAGATGCCACACACACTGAAGACAAGTGAATTAATTGCTACATGAAAGACATTTCCTATTAGCTGTGCATATATACGACCCTATGTCCACATATATGGGCATCCATAATTTTATGTATTTGCACATATGCATCCACACATGGTGCACAGCTTCATTTGGTATGAATTACCTGAAGAAAATTCGCAATAATTTCAATCAACTACAGATTTCCTTGGGAAAAAAAAAAGAACAACGTACATATGCAGGTGTTAAAGAGAAAATACTCATCCAGAATTATATGTACCTTTCAGTGCAGCAGCAACTAAACAGCAATTCATGAAGGAATCATGAAAAGCTCAAGGAGATTATTCTCCCTGATGGCACATTTTTCCTCAATGGCTTCCCAGAACCACGCGTCCGATGCAGAGGGGCTCAAAACCATCCATCACACAAAGGGATGGATCTTCATACCAAGACCGCAGCACTGCAGGAACGCATTTCTTTCTTCATAGGCATAAAAGAGTTCAGTGCAGCATGCTTATTTGGGATTTGAAAACTAAAAAAAAACCCCCCACTAATTCTCAGATCCTCCTGCTATCTGTTAATCTGATTTTTGAACTTTTCGGCTTCAAGTAGAAAACGCCAAGTTGCCAAGTCGTGTATTTGTCACTGTCTTTGGGAGTGTGACCACCCAAACCCACTGTGCTGCACCTAGAGATCTGACACAGAAAAATAAAATCTTCTTCCTTTTTTAACGTAACATTTTAGAAAAGAAAACACATCAAATCTAGCACTGTATGTGCACACTATTTAACTTCTGGTGTTATCACTAGCGTTCTCTTCCTCTAGCAATATTTCTCCAATGAGTTTCTTGCAATTAGCTTTTTTTTTCTTTTTTTTTTTTTTTTTAACAAGAGAGTTACTTGAGGGTTTAATTTCAAGATCTGTAATTCATCTCAAGTGACCAGAGTACATTCGCAGCAAGATCTGCTCATAGCATCAATCACTGCTATCTTTTAAATGAAGACGTACTTTGAATTTCACACTTTACTTCATCGATGAAGGCTAGTTCCCAGCAACTGAAGAAAACCTACTGATGTAGTGAAATGCAATCTGTTTTTGGGGGGAGGGTGTCTTACAACCTTAAAAAGCATGTTAAAATTTTATAGGAACTAAGTACCTCTTTTCTATATAGAACCCTACACAAACCCCTTGGTTATGGTACTTGAGCACAACTTGAAAGCAAACTTCTTGCATCAATTGATAGGGAAACTCCTAAAAAGTCTGCATGACGTGTTCTGAGGGGCTTTTAGCTTACTTAGCCAGCTAGAGATAAGTTGCAGTAGGGTCAACAAGCGAACCCTGTTGGGGTCTGCTGTATTAACAAAGTGATTTTGCCAAGGTATAAGTACATAAAATCTCAGCAAAGTACCTTTTATCTACCAATCTCCTCCTGTCAAGAGCCCTACCTCTTCCTATGAGCTGCCCGTGCCCAAAAGCGCCGTCAGGGAGCATGTGAGCGTCCTAGCCTGAAGAACTAGAGGGAGAACCTCCCTCCCATCCCTCTGGTGCTTCAATCCTTTTGGTCCTTCTGCTTGGAAAAAGGTAAAAATCCCCCATTTTGACAGCAGCGCAAACATTTGTCTTGAACGCAAAGACGGAGAATATTTCTACGGAACACGATAAACCATTTAGAGAGGGGAAACAGCAACCACTCTGAAGGCTCAATGAACTTCTATTACGGTTAAATTTAAAAACATTACCTACAATTTTAAACACAGATAAGGGCTCTCCAGGAAAACTCAATCATCATTCAGACTATCATCTCAGCAGTACTTCCCGATTGTTCAGCACCGCTATTCACAGCAACCTCCAACTGAGAGATTTTATGGCTTCTGGCATTATTAGCCCGTGAATTACTGTACTCGAAGACACCTACACATCCCCACTCTTAGAACCAAGTTTCCCATGGAAGTAAATAAGATGTTCCCGTATTATTTGCTGCCTCTGATCAGAGGTTTATGAGCAGAGATGTCATTCACAAGGTGACAGCAATTGCACTTGCCAAGTTTTCGTCTTAACACTTTGTACACTACACGAGCTAATACAAAACAAGACGTACATTTTACTGTCTCCAAAGCAAAATGTTTGCGTTGGACTCAATGAAATTATTTCTTTATAGTACAAAGAAGTATGTGTGAGTATGTCAAGAGAAGAATTCAATTATTTACAAAGATGGCCTCAGTATAAAATAATGTTTGATTAAAATTTTGGACAAATCTCAGTGATGGAGAGTCTCAGGCAAGCACACAGGAGACGGCAGTGATTGAGCACATACGCTCCACGGGCAGATGACAAAGCACTCATCTGAGTTTTAGCCTGAAGGCTCACTGATCAATTTTATTTTCCTAGATGGTCTTTGAGATGACAGTATATGGGCACATCCTCAGCCACAGAGATGACCAAAAGCTGAATGTAATTAAACTTCCTTTCAGCCTCTGTACCATGCAAGTCTTCATAAATCTTGGAAAGCCATTTTGTAAGGTGCCTTTTACAGGCTGGACGCAGAAGCTGCTAAAATCTCAAATTCTACACTGATTTAAATTGAAATAAGACACGGCAGTAAAACTTCATTTTGGGGTACTAGCCTTAGGGACTGACCAAAAGTGAAACAAGAAAAACTTGGCAGTCTGTTCTCTGCTCTTAGAAATTAAGAATAAAAATGACTTTTTCTATATAACTAGAGGGGAAGGGAGAGGACAGGTATCTGCAGATTCTTCTCTTTAAAAGACAGAAGATAGTTTGACCTAATTTTTCAAACCTGGGGTAAATGTTTAAATCAAGCAGACATCAAAATGTCAAATAAATAAAGCCTGTGGGAAAACAGGGTCACCAACCAGCCCATTCCTTACCCACTTGCTTGGATGTCAGTATGAAATTGGTTGCTTCCGAGACAAAAATCACTAAGAAAAGGTAATTGATTTTATAGTGAGCCTTAATTGGCATTAATACGTGCACTGCATTTGGACGAGGCACGGTAAAAGCCCAGACACTCTGAAAACCAAGGAACCCACCACAGCTGCACTAATATGCCAAAGCCAAACAGCCCTAATGGGGCAGCCAGTAGATGCCACCTACTGCCAAAAGTCTCCATAAAGGACTTCCAAAGCAGCAAGGAGAGGCCAGTCAAAATGGCACTGCTAAATTACCTCAGATCATGTCATTTCCCAACCAAAACTCAACTTTCTGGGGAACAGGAAAGTTATTAAGAATGGCCTTTCCTTCCAAGCTCCACCATAGCACTGAGAGGGTCCTTAAAGCAGCTGAAAAACTAGCCAGCATTAAAAAAACTGATCATTTAAAGATGAACATCTAAATAATTATTTCGGTATGTGAACATGCAACAAGATTTGCAGAGTTGCTGAATTCCCCTGACTCTCTTTAATCCTACAAGAACTAAAAGTGCTCAGAATTTATGAAAAAAAAAATCAAGCTGCTTTTATGTGTCTACCTCTATCTGGCTTTAAGTATGTAGTTCTCAGGAACAATTTTAATTAGACTTTAACTAATCCAGGACACAAGACATGCATGCGCTTACACGCGGCGCCCCAAAGTCACATTGAGACACACAAATTTACAATTTACACTTCAAAGCCTACAAATATATTGTGCTGATGAGTCTGTCAAAGAGTTTAGTTTTTGTTATGTATAAAGAAAGAGAAAGGGTGGAGAATCAGTTCACTTCGTACAAATGCCAAATTCTTGTGCTGTCCTAAGATAAATGTTAATTCGCCGGGACTATAAAAAGAGCAAGTTAAGAAAAGGTTATGCCCTGCTGATTAACATTCCCAAGTTTCCCACATGTTCAATAAGAGAAAAATTTTTCTATTTAAGATAACTAATTACAGGCACTGAAGTCCCCAAAGAAAAGAGCAATAGCCCGTAACAGCTAAAGCAGGAGGACAAAGCCACTCATTGATTTACACTTTACCCTCTCGTGTCAACACTCTGGTCTCCTGCTGCATCAGTGCCGTGCACCACACGGGATGAAACCATGGCCCCGTGCCAGGGCCACATCACTTTCCTCCTTAAGCCATCCACCTCCTCAATGCAGAACTCTATTTTGTTGGAGACTCATGCCAGCGCTAGTTAAAACAGTTCCAAAACGGATGCAGGAGATCACAAGAGGCTGCATCATGCACCATGCTGGGACCTTCTCCTGGTCCCGGCTGGGATAGAGTTAATTTTCCTCTTAGCAGCTGGTATAATGCGCTGTTTCGGATTTAGTAGGAGAATAATGTTGGTAACACATGGATGTTTTAGTTGTTGCTAAGCAGTCGTTACACTAAGTCAAGGACTTTTCAGCTCCTCATGACCTGCCAGTGAAAAGGCTGGGGCTGCACAGGAAGCCGGGACAGCTGACCCCACCTGGCCAAAGAGATATTCCATACATATGATGTCACACTCAGCATACACAATCACAGAATCACCTAGCTTGGAAGAGACCTTTAAGATCATCGACTTCAACCACCAACCTAACACTTCCAGAACCACCACTAACCCATGTCCCACAGCACCACGTCTGCATGGCTTTTAAATACCTCCAGGGACAGTGATTCCACCACTGCCCTGGGCAGCCTGTTCCAATGTCTGATAACCCTTCAGGTGAAAATTTTTTCCCTAATATCCATCCTAAACCTCTCCTGGCGCAACATGAGGCCACTTCCTCTTGTCCTATCGCTTGTTACTTGGGAGAAGAGACTGACCCCCACTACAGCCTCCTCTCAGGCAGTTGTAGAGAGCCTTAAGGTCTCCCTCAGCCTCCTTTCCTCCAGGCTGAACAACCCCAGTTCCCTCAGCTGCTCCTCAGAAGATTTGTGCTCCCCTCACCACTTTCATTGTCCTTCTCTGGACACACTTCAGCTCCTCAAATCCTTGAGAGACATAAACTGGGGGGAGCTGGTTGGGCTGGGCTGCCGCTGCTTGGGGGACAGGCTGGGCATCAGGCGGTTGGTAGTGAGTAATCATTTTTCATTTGTATCACTCATCTTCCTTGGGTTTTATTTCTCTTTTTTGTTATTTTTCTTTCCATTACATATCATCATCATAATTATTATCATCATTACCATAATATTTTGATTCAATTATTAAACTCTTCTTATCCTAATCCACAAGTTGTCTCACTTTTATTCTTCAGATTCTCTTCCCCGTCCCACGGGAGAAGGGGGTGGAAGGAGCAATGTGCCATGTGGTCCTTAGTTGCTGGCTGGGGTTAAACCACAACAGGCAGCAACTATGTCCCTGCCATGACAGAGCAACTGCAGAACCAGCTTGCACCTTTCTTCCCACAGAATTATTGCAACTGACAATTATGCCTGGATTTATTAGATGTTCTGATGATACTGGTACAAAATGCAGTTCTGGAACATGCAGATCTGTAAGTTTCTGGCTTAAAAAGCTGGCTTCAAGGCTATGGAATTAGAGGCAACCTGTGGCCTCGGAAGGGAACTATGTACCCACCTTACAAAGCCTATTCTCATGCAGGAAAAGGATGAAAATTATGTGTTAAAAACGCACAGTAAATAGATTTGTAGAAATTATCCCATGATCACATTAATTCAATAAGAAAAGCAGCTACTATTTATTTTCCACGGGCAAATGGAAATACCAGTATTCACCACCTGGCAGTCAACAGAAAAATAAACTGCTATTTCCTTGCTGAAATTGTTCACATTTTGCTATCCAATGTTTCAGGAAGAAAATTATTTTCATTTTGGCCTCCCACTGCCTCTGCAACATCAGAGAATGTCTCTCCCTGTTGGAAAAACAATAGGAGGCAAAGAGGAAAGCAGCTTTTTTCCTGAGACTTTGGGCTAAAAAACGCCATCAATTTCAAAATTACAACAGTGGCAAAGTGCTTCTTTCAATCTGGTCCTTTCATTTTCGCCTCCTGCTGCCGTTCCTATTGTCAAAGTGGCAGCAGGAGGCAGAAATGAAAAGACTACTGCCAGCAATCACCCTTGGGCAAAGCGTTAATAAGAAGCGAAACACCCCTCTGCCATAACGAATTCCAGAGGTAAGAAAGTGGGATTTGCGCATCTTGGGTGTGTGTAGTGCCACACAGGATCAGCCCATCAGGATAACTCTTCTGGTTTTGGAACTACATTGATCAGGCATCAAGGAGACAGAGTTTTTGGGCTAGTACTTGGGAAACCAATAATGGAACAGAGTATTGTGCGAAAAGTAGTAATAGCCAACAAAACCAAACCAACAAAACCCTCCCACTTGAGAAAATTACTCAACTAGGAAAAGTTGGGGCAATTTTTCAAGATAAAAGGGATTGAGTTGTAAGAGCACAAAGACCCAACTGCCCGTCAAGCTAACCTAGAACGTTTGAACCTGAAAAGCCTGTTGGTATGTGAGGGGAAAGAGGAGAAAAGACCAAAGCCAAGTGCGTAGTGCTACCAAAAATTTTACAAATTTTAACAAATTTGCTGAGCCACCTGCAGACCAGTCCAGTATTTCAGATCTATTCACCTAAAAAACAGCAGGAAGGTATAGCGAAGAAAGAAATCACCAACAATCCTCCTTCCAAACACCCTGCAAGCCAGAGAGAAGCTCTTGAAAAGGGTGACCATACTTAACGCAGCCAAATAATCACCTCTGTCTCTTGCCCCTTGGTGAAGTTTCCAAAGAACCCAAGTTGCCCAACTGCAAATCAGTGTCCTCCAAACATGCCTTATTTAAAAGTGATGCCTTCATTAACTGAAAAGAGAAGCTCAGTCCCCAGATGAGCAGTACCTGAAGGTGTCGCTGCTTAGAGCCTTCAAGGCTGTCTCTGGTAGCTGGGTGCTGCAAGGATGACCAAATTGAACCCTTTTCAAAACCATTATGGCTGTAAAAGGGATCATATAATCAGGTTGGAAGGGACCTCAAGGATCATCCGGTCCAACCTTTCCCAGCAAAAGCACAGTCTAGCCAAGACAACCCAGCACCTTGGTCCATCTGAATCTTAAAATCCACCTCTTCCCTGGGGAGATTTTTCCAATGGCTGATTGTTCTCATTGTGAAAAATTTTCCTGTTGTGTGCAATCAGAATCTCCCCAGGAGTAACTTGTACCCATTACCCCTTGTCTTTTCCTTCTAAAAAGGGACTCTCCATCTTCTTTGTAGCCACTCTTTAAATACTGGAACACGGTGATCAGGTCTACCCTAAGCCTTCCTTTCTGAAGGCTGAACAAACCCAGTTCTCTCAGCCTTCCCTCACATGTCAGGCTTGCCAGCCCCTTGATCATCTTGGTGCCCCTTCTCTGGACCCTCTCCCGCCTGTCCACATCTTTTGTCTCCTCCTTCTCCCCCTTCTCCTTCCCTTTCTCCTTCTCCTCTTTGTACAGCAAGGACCAAAACTGAACACAGTGTTCCAGGTATGGCCTGGCAAGTGCTGAGTAGAGTGAGACAATTACGTATTTATCTCCACTGGTGATGCCCGTGTTGATGCAACCCAGCATCCTGTTGGCTTTCTTAGCTGCTGCTGCAGCACAGTGTTTGCTTATATTGAGCTTGGATGGTCTAAGCTAGTTCTAGGAAGTTTGAAGCAGCTGGAGTAAATCAAGTCAGAGGGTAGAAGCCATGTCTTGGTCTGTCCCTGCTTAAGGCTTGAAAGAGAACATATTATTTGCCAAGATTATAAATCTGGTTTTACTGCCTTTGTGGTAGCAAGAGTTCATTACAAGAGAGCAAAATCATATTCCTCTGAAGACCTTGGAAAAAAAAGTGTGAACAAAGCTGGCTTTGCCTACAGAAGGTCTTTAAAACCAGAGAAAACAACTGGGAAGTGAATAAAGAAGCTAATGAAATTGAATATGATATTATTTTTCATTGCATTAATTAGATAAGAGAAGGGAGAGTTTTCTTCACTGTCACTGAGCCAAGACAAAGTTACTCTTCTCCCATTAAAAATAAAAACCAATGGTAATTTACAAATAAAAGCACTACTGTTTCTGGAGCTAGACTTGAACAACAAAAATTTATGAAGCTTGAAAACTACACTCTGTGCAAATTGCACCTAAACTGTTTCATCACCTGTGTTTCTTAAAATAATAAAGGAAGATGATTAAAAAAAAAAAAAAAAAAACAACCGTATGAACTCCAAAGGAGGACAAGACTGTTTTATTCCTAGGTCAGAGTTCTTTATTGACTTAACCCGTACAAAATCCTTGTCGTATTAACTTTAAGGACATGCAGATAAAATCAGTCTGCTGAAATCAACACAAGCATAAAAAACAGCCTCGAGGGAAAACCAGATTCTATTTAAAGCATTAAAATATTACCACACTTTTAAAACGTTATTATTCCTCTTGCAATTGCACTTATCTTCTGAAGAGCGTAAGACCTGTCTGCTCGATGTAACGCTCTAGTTATTTGGTGGCTGGCACCATCAAGCTTTTCTGGCTATTTCTACCTCTAACAGTATTTTGCAAGACCATGCTGAAGACACTGATCAAACGCTGCATGAGTCCTCCTTTGGACTGCACCCCAATGCCTTCTCAATAACTCGCCTATAACTTAGTCATTTACAAACAAAATTGACTGTGTCTAATCTCCGTGAAAAAAGAAACAACAATCTAGTAATTTAATGTCTGTATGCAGCTTAGTGTATTATAAGATAGGGCATTGCTATGCCAGGTTAGTATGCTATTACCTGGGGGATTCTCAAGCATCTGTCATGGAAAGTAGGTCAATTTCTAGCCATATAATTCTGATTATGTCAAAATATTTATTCATGAGTTTCCTAATTCAACACACTTCAAATAAGTCATATTTATGTAAAAAAAAATAAACCTAAATTATGGCTGCTAAGAACCAGGTTATCGCGGCTTCAAACACTCTGGTAATCCAGAGACGTGGACAATGTTTTTCCCTTACAAAGTACTACGTAGTCAGAGAATTGTTTTTATTTCCTATTTGGCATTATTTTTAGACTGGTTTCCCAAGGACGTAAGAGTAACAGAAGCACACACTCCACGGGTGTATGTGGAAAAGTGCAAACCAGTGGAAGCTCCCATCCTCCTTTCCCATGCCTGTTCTTCCCTGCATTAACACTTAAACCTTTGGGCCAATTTCAGTCAAGTCTCTTGTACATTATGAATTTATCACTTTATTGGTCATGGGCAAATAGGTGGCTGAATAGGGGAGAGACCCTATTAATGGATTTGCCAGGGACGGGCCACACTGTGAGCTTGTCTTTCCTTAGAGACCAGTATCCATGCAGAAGATCAACGTCAAGACTCAAGAGGCCAGCCTTCCCCAGTTCCTCAACTCACAAGTGTCTTTCCATGGAAATAAAAACATTACTGCGAAGAAAGGGGACACACAATGTCTTACATGATCCACATGCTCAGCGAGATCTATCCCCTTCCAGTGAGAGACTAGGAATGACTCTGAGCTGCACGTAACACTCGCACAATAACAGGGAGATGGAAAAGTTCATTAACCAACCAAGGCCATCTGTGACTAGTCGACCATATAAAGACAGGAACAAACAGCAACTCTGAGGTTTTCAGGGCTACTGGAGGAAAAGAAAAGGTCTTCGGGATCACAGTTTCCTTCACTACACTACACCCCGTGGCAGCATTCAGGTTACTTGTGGGTTTCCCCTTGCTTTTACCAGTACTTTTTTTTCTTCACACCCACATGATTGATCCCACTTTTTCACCAACCATCTCCGTGTTGAATACCCTAAAAACTTCAGGCTTGGCAGAAGTAAAATTTTTAAACTTTCCTCCCCAAGTAACTGCTGCCTAAACCTATAATTCATCTCCTAATATACTGCCACGAGGTGCAACTGAAAAATGCATAGTACTATCATTCCTAAGGCAAAAAATGATGACCCTAATTCTTTGCCTTACTGTGTTTTCTTCTATGGCATTCTAGCACCATACTGGTAAGTCAAAATGAAGAGACACTCCTCAGAGCAGCGCCCACAGCAAGATGCAAAAGGCACAAAGGCTACGTGCAGGTTCTCCTCCTGGGTCATACGGAATAGCTTATACATGTCTATAATTCACAGGATTCCTTGCTTCCAGGACAGAGAGGAAGGAACGGCTTTACCTTTCCTCAGTTAAGAAGTTGTCCCTGAACGACAGACACACAAGACTTAAACCCTTTTGGTGGTCTGTCACCTTTGTGTATTAACCAATCTTCGGGTTGCCTTGAAACAACCAAGACAGGGAAGGCTACACATGAAAAAATTCTTAGAGAACGAAACTAATTCATCAACCACGCAGCTACTTTTATAAGCTTTTAAATACAATGGCCTGTTTTCGGCCACCGTGGATTTTTAAGAAGCTGTGTACCACCCCTGAGAGGTCAGTCCTCTGGTGTCTGCAGGAGCTGGACAAAGACCTGGGGACACTACAGCCATAACTCCCATATTTGCTCAAGGTACCACGTATGCACACAGCTACCTTCTGTCAACGACCTTTTTAATCAAAGGAAAGAAAAGGAAGGCATTAACACTTAAATGCTTTCAATTACCAGTGTCCTAATATTAATTTTCCAAATGTTCTTGTACGGGGGTAATCAAACTGCGATCTGTGTTCCCTTTGTCTGCCTGCTTCTCATGCTAGGATTTAAATGCCATGTTTTGTTTCATCTTAAATAGTTTTCCCTTAGACCTTTCTGGTGGAGTCTGCAGGCATTCAATATAATCTGATCGTTGATTATGTCCGTAGCAGTTATTTAACTGCCTGTTGGGCTGGTTTGAAAGAAACACAACGGTGGCTAACAGGCCTAATCTCAGAACTACCATTTCAGAAAAATTCTTTCATGATTTAAATGCCAATTCTTTCCTCAGCCACCCTCCTACGTGACACCGCAAAAATAAAATCTATTTGATATTAAAAACATCAGCGGCGAGCCTGAAGTAGCCGATCAAAATATAAATTCAGATGTTGAAAAAATATTTCTACTTTATAGCTTTTATTTATATATTTGTATCTTATAGTTAAAAGACTACTGTCATCTAAAACTCCTAATGGTATAGAATCACAGAGTCACTTAGGTTGGAAGAGACCTTTAAGATCATCAAGTCCAACCATCAATCTAACACTGCCAAAACCACGACTAACCCACGTCTACACGTCTTTTAAATACCTCCAGGGTCGGCGATTCGACCGCTGCCCTAGGCAGCCTGTTCCGATGTTTGACAACCATTCTGATGAAGAAGTTTTTCCTAGTATCCAATCTAAACCTTCCCTGGTGCAACCTTAGGCCATTTTATCTCATCCCATCACTTGTTACTTGGGAGAACAGACTGACCCCCACCTCGCTACACCTTTCAGGCAGTTGTAGAGAGCAATAAGGTCCCCCCTCAGCCTCTTTTTCTCCAGGTTAAACCACCCCAATTCCCTCAACAAAGCAAGTTACAGCAGATGTTGTAAGATGAAGAAGACTTGATCCTTAGGACCATATTTTGGCAAGCAGCAATTTAAAAATCACGCAGACCTCATTATGCAAACGTTGACACTGCCTTTTGGCTTGGTCTGCACTGCCTCTTCAACCCATCCCTCGCCTACACAAATGTCAAGTTGTTTACCTAAAACTTCAGTACTTTCCTTGGGAAAAACTGTGGGTTTGAGTTTGTTTCAGATGATCCAATTCCACCTTTTCACAATCTCAAATCTTAAGCATTTGCAAAGCAGTGAGTGCAGAGGCACGTCTGCATGTACGGATGAGAGACGTTTCAGCTTGACTTCGATAAGAGCCACTGGAAAACTCAGCAAAGGAGTTAATAATAGTAGACAAAACAAGATTCATTTAATCAGCTACGTAGTTCTCTGATTATAACAAACAAAGAAACAAGATTATATGACAATTTCGCGAGCTTGGTAAACTTCAGCAGTGCCTTGTAATGAAGCCTTGGCAAGAAATAAGTGAAATACAAAGATTTTTCATATTGAAGCTGTGTAAACAGCTTCCACTTTTAGAAATGTATCCTAGCAACTCACAGAAATGGTTTTAAAAGACAGCTGGACAAAAACATAATTTGGAATAAAAACAGAAGTAATTGCTAAACCAGCGAGCCTGGTGGTCCTGAACTGGTCTTGCAGCCACATCTCAGCTACGATTCAAGATGTTGAGAAAAGAAACACCAGGACAAACAGATGTTTTAAACCTAACATCTGCAGGGACAACTACAAAATAAGCGTGTCAGAGTCAGTGGAAATGATTCTGAATTTTCTATTCTTTCCTTACTGACGTAGGAAATCTCTCTGGTTTTCAGAAGAGAAGCCTGCTGGACATACAACTCATGTTTTCTACTTGCATGCTGTTAGACAGAGGTACAAGATGCACGACTGAATTTTATTTATCAGCTGTTCTCTCAATTCCATTGCAAATCAAATTTTTTTTTTTAAATTTATTTCATTTTTTCAGGAGAATCAGAAAGAAGTGATTTGTATAATAATGCACACACCTTGATTAAGTATCTAATCCATAATTCAATAGAGAGATTCTGCTGACATCACCAGCAATGAAAAACGTTCATAAAAATCTATCATGAAGACAAAAGGAGCCTAAACTGTACTTCAGGATTAGTATTTAGACTACAATTGCATAAGCACTGTTGGCAACGGGGATAAACCATGTTTACATGTAACAGGTCACCGTATAAAACCCCCCAAGAAGCTGAACCAGGAGAGAAGAGCATCCTGCTCCTGAGGCACAAACGGAGAATACTCCTCAGAACACACTCAATTCCACTGTGGAGGATTATTTTGCTTTCCCACAACTGTTTACATATAAGCTACAGTACATCGCATATACAGAATAATTAACTATCAGGCTGTAAAAATCAGACACTGTCAGGAAATTAGCTCAGACACAAATCTTTGCAACTGCACAAAAGTGGTTGTAAGTGGCAGCAGATTCCAGAGGGTGGGCCACAGGCTGGGTCTCCGTTTGGCGTTCCAAGGACTGAGCAAGGGATTCCTGGGGGAGGAGGAAGAGTCAGCGCTCTTTTAGGGGGTGAACTTGTTTTTTAAGCCAACACTTACCATAAATAAGTAGCTTACCTATCAAGAGGAAAGTTTATTACACTGAACCTCTAATGGGTAAGAAGTTTTGGCTGGGTTTTTTTTTTTTTTTCTAAACTCATATAGATACATATAACTTCCTCAAAATTTACATTTATCCATTTGCCATAGGGTATTCTTCCACAAGAACCATCAGTTAATTTTCAGTCTCGCGTGGCATCCTGAATATTCAGAGAGCCTCAACTAATTCTTTGCTTTTTCATTTCTCCAAAGCTCAAGTTTTAGTCATTTTCTTATGAAGTTTGTCAACAGACACATTACCAAACCATTCATACACACTGCAACTTGTTGCACATTTAATGTTGTTTCAGCTGATAAAATTCCCATCCTTTACAATATATTCTCCAGGTTACACACAAGGAGCCAAATCCAGAAATCTGCTTTTGATTCATAGAAGGGGAGTCACGATCCAACAGGCAGCAAGCTCTAGCTTCATCAAATCCATCCTCTTCACACCTCTCTATTAATAATCACATGAATTGGACCTCTCTATGAATAATCCCACGGGACCCCCCCCCCCATCTTCGGCATGGCATTATCTCAAACAGAACCTCCATACCACAGCACCCACCACTAAGTACCAACCAAAATACAAATCACCCTCTGGAGATCCGCTGACTAGAGACGAGCGTTGAGGCAATCAGCAGCCTGTGCTGAACATGTCCACAAAGTTCAACAAATGAGTAAAAGTTAACAAATGAGTGGCCTCCCATGTATTTTTTAATCCATTTTTTTAATTCATTGCCCTTGCTGTTACGGTTTGAGAAACCCACAACAATTTATTGTCCCTTTGACAATTATTCTCTCACCCGATGACCCCTCCCTACCCAGGAAGGGGAATGGGGAAAAACAAGGAAACCCAGGGGTTGAAATATAAATAAATTTAATAGCATAAGACTAGTTAATTAACAATAATACTAAAAAATCAATATTGATCACGATACGAATATAAAATATACAAGGATTATACTCAGCCAATTATATCAGTGGGAAGCTGTGCACTCCCAGCAGGGGACAGCAAGTGGACACTGTGAGCACTACGGCTTCGGGAGGAAGGGAAAGGCTCTGGCACAGGGAAAGAAGTTCTCTGGATCACTGCCATCGAGGGAAGGAGAGCAATTTGCACCAAACTTTCAAATTTATATTCAATGTGCTGTTCATGGTATGAAGTAATCCTGTTGGCCAGTTTGGGTCAAGAGCCTGGGTCTCGCTCCTCCTCATCCCCACACCTGGTGAGCTCAAAAAACACCGAGACCTTGAAACCCACACACTATGGCTGGCTGTAAAGTAAATATTTTCAAAATTCAGACAAGAGTGTCTTCTAAAAGTGCAGTTTTCCCAAACATTAGAAGAGAAATTAGAATCATAGAATCACTTGGGTTGGAAGAGACCTTCAAGATCATCGAGTTCAACCATAAACCTACACTGCCAAACCCACCCCTAACCCATGTCCCTCAGCACCACGTCTGCCCGGCTTTTAAATACCTCCAGGGACGGCGATTCCACCACCTCCCTGGGCAGCCTGTTCCAATGCTTGAGAACCCTTTCGGTAAAGAAGTTTTTCCTCATGTCCAACCTAAACCTCCTCTGGCACAACTTGAGGCCATTTCCTCTTGTCCTGTCACTTGTTACTTGGGAGAAGAGATTGACCCCACCTGGCTATAACCTCCTTTCAGGGAGTTGTAGAGAGGGATAAGGTCTCCCCTCAACCTTCTCTTCTCCAGGCTAAACAATCCCAATTTCCTCAGCCGCTCCTCATAAGACTTGTTCTCAAGACCCCTCACCAGCTTCGTTGCCCTTCTCTGGACACACTCCAGCACCTTTGTCACTCAAACCAGGACATTTGCTCAACTGCTTTTTCAACTTTAAGCATCTAACACAACCCTACTGCCTAAACCATATTGTTGCATGGAGTCCTGGGCAACGCAGTGTACTCGAAGAACAGCCCTGTCCTGCCCCTTCCCAACCCAGCTCCCCTCAGCTCTCACCTGCTCAAAGGAACAGTGAAAGCTTGGCTCACCTGCTTTTGTACAACCACACTTTCAGATGTCTTCCCAAAGCGGCGACTGAGAAACGAGAGCCCACCGCGGCGCATATAAATTTATTACTATTTTTTCCCCTCTATGCACACTGTTTTACATTATCAGCATCAAATTGTAGCTGCTGTTTCATTGCCCAGTTATTCAGTATCATCATACCTTTCAATGCTTCACTGCTATCTTTCATTTCTGCTGCTCTGGATGGCATTTTACGGGTAGCAAACAGCACTGCCTCCCTGTCTGCCCTGTGCCTGGCTTATGATACTGGTTCAGGGTGATTGACATCAGTCCTCTGGCATCGCAAATTAAGATCGCCATTTTAGTACCACTTCCCCTCTTTCTGAATTCATTTATTCCTTCTAAACTTTACCACTTTTGCAGTCATGAAAAATAAACCAAACCAAACAAACCCCTAACACCACCCCCACCCCCCCGCCAAAAAAAAAAAACCAACAAAACCCCAACACCCAAAAAAGACTAAACTGAAATTCAAATGGAGCACATCTAATGCTACATTTGGATTTTTTTGGGAAAAATCTTAAGGTCTTTTGTTCCAAATAGAGTTGCTGACCTAGAAACATATATTCATCTCTGGAAATAAATCAAAATTCCTCCTACATTAATCTAATTGCACCAGTGGAAGTTAAATAGTCCCTGAAGTAATTTAAGTTTCCTTATTTGAGAGGGGGGAAAAAAAAAAAAAAAAAATCAGACCTTCCCCATCGCTGGGAGTGTGTTTTGTAGAACAAGCCAGTTATGATTAATTCCTCTGTTTGCAGTAGTAAAGGCATTTTCCCTTAAAACTGGAATAGGTGTGAGCAGAAAGTCTAGGTGTTAGTGAGCATTTCATTAGCCAGTAAGTAAACAACTTCAAAGTATATAAAATAGTCTACATTGGGTTTGGTTGGTTGTTTTTCAGTTTTGTTATTTTTTACTGTCACTGCAATAAAGCTCCCCACAAAAATTGCTGATTTCTGTAAGAGAGTAAGCTCAGAAACTAGGAATCTTTTTTAGAGGTAGCTGTAGTGAAAGAAGTGGAAACTTTAAAGAATTAGTGATCCTGCTGGGTTTCTTACCTCCTACTCCTGTCGTTATGAAGCTATTTTATAAAAGGGCAGCAGCACCAGTCACCAAAACCATTCTCCTTTCCCCGCAGTGCCAGTATTTAAAGGAAAGGAGGAACCCTGGCTCTATGCCCAAAGAAAGGGTGCAAATCCCAGGAGGATTCAGGTCTCTTGGCTTTATTAGAGGCAAACGTAGCTGCCTCTCAATGGTTTGTCTCTCCCCATGGGATGCAGGAGGAATGTGGGAGCTGGCATAGTCTGGACTCCATCAACAGAGTGAGGAGATGGAGGACTATGCACCTCAAAGGGAATTTTGGTTTTTAGGAGTATTCCTCAGGGGTTTTAGCATATATACTGTGTCTATAGTGTACCATCATGTCCCTGTGTACATGATATGAGGAACACCTAGACATCTGCTCTTGTGAGACCCTACCTGGAACACTGCGTGCAGCTCTGGAGCCCCCAACATAAGGACGTGGACCTGTTGGAGCAGGTCTAGAGAAGGCTCACAAAGATCATCAGAGGTTTAGAGCGTCTCTGCTATGAAGACAGGCTGGAGAAGAGAAGGTTCCAGGGAGACTTTATAGTAGCCTTCCAGTACCTGAACAGGACCTACAAGAAAGCTGGAGAGGGCCTTTTTACAAGGGCATGTAGTGATAGGATGAGGAATAATGCCTTCAAATGGGAAGAGGGGAGATTTAGATTAGATCCCAGGAAGAAAATTTTCACTATGAGGGTGGTGAGGCACTGCAGGCTGTGGCTGCCCCATCCCTGGAGGTGTTCAAGGCCAGGTTGGATGAGGCTTTGAGCAATTTGGTCTGGTAGGAGGTGACCCTGCCCAGGGCAGGGGGTTGGAACTGGATGATCTTTAAGGTCCCTTCCAACCTAAACAATGCTATGATTCTACAATCTTGTTACACGCAGGTCACAAAACGACTTCTGGTGGCTGTGTAACCATGCCTTGCAGTTTGCTTACGGACAAATGTAAACTCTTGTGAGAAGTCTCCTCTCCCTTTTACCTGTCTGTTCAAAAAGTACTTGCTCTTTTTCAAACACAAGGCTTAAGCACTGAGGATACAACTTCAGCCCCACGACTCGAAGAAGGACGCACCTCTGTTGACAGCGGTACTGCTCCCGTAGCAGCTGTTTATCAGCATGACCCAGTTGTGATTGAAGATCAAGGACAACCAGGGAAACTCATGTCACAGAGCACCAGAGAATTTATTAGGGCCTTCGAGTTCTTGTGAATCCCTTTTCCTTAGACAAGATGTTCTCTACAAATAGCTCTTTGTCTAGAGTAATTATTTGGGGATTAGGAAGAGCTAATAAAACCCTCTCTTGAAAGGCTAGATGAATTTGAGATGATAACAAGGCTGTGATGTGCCTAAGGGAGCAGGGGCATCTTTCTGATTATAACTTAATCAACCTTGATTAAAAGAAAGACACACTTACCTGTAACCTGTTCAATAAATTTTGATAAAACTCTATATTCCAGCAGGTGGCAAATCTATTCTACCTAGCGTGCTTATCGAAAACACACTAAACTCAGATTTCCTCTTCCTCTGCTCTACCCCAAGAAAACCAAAGGAAGACATGATGGTACACTATACAGGCAGTATATACGCTAAAACCCCTGAAGAATACTCCTAAAAACCAAACCACAGACGCGAGCAGTGTTCTTGAGAAAAAGTGGAAATCGGGACCGTGTCTATGTACTTCAAATCCATGTATCGGTATGGGGAATATCTGCTTGTTTAGATTAGGAATCTATAGCTAGCAGAGCAGTACTGATGCATTTCCACCGCATCCAGCCCTATGGATCACCGCAGTGGTGTAAATTTAGACTTGCTACTCCAAGGACTTTCCTTTTCTGAGTCTGCAGAGGAAGGACCGCTGCTGAGCTTCTGGCTTCCTGCTCACCAGCAGCATTTGGATAGAGTCTTCTGCAGCAGCGCAGACACTCTTGATGAAGTGCTCCCGCACTAATCATCTCTAAAGAAAGAGTAATTTATATTAGCTACTTTTTCTTGATATGCTGCAGCTGAGGGGACAACAATAAATAGTAATTATCTGTACTCTTCCCAAAATATCGAGTCTCTGAAATTCCAGTTATTTGTTCTCGTACATACCAGAGCTCACCATCAGTGTAAATATTTCTTTCCACCCTTTCTTTCGGTCTTTGAAAGAAAAGCCTATGTAGCAAAAATCTAAGGATGCAATATGAATAGCTTATTACTTCTGCAAAGTATCTTAATTATTGTAGGTCTTACTAATCCAGACAATTAAGGCTTGATTAGGCTAAAGTTATTTTTCCTACTTTAGTCATGTAGTTACGTTTATTTACATCAAGAGCCCTAAGCTGCATACACTCAAAAAAAAAAAGCAAAATAGTCAAAGAAATACCTACCTGCCAAGCGAATGAGTAGTGAAATATATCAGTCAGTGTTGCTTCATCAGAAAAAAATCTAGCAATTAACTGATTTTTCCATATTCTTTACACAAGCTGAAATAAGCCAATTCCTGTAAGATTTTAGACGCTGGGTTTAAATAGGTCAAAAAAATAAGAGCACTGAAAATTAAATACACTCTGCACACAATACAAATTAACATATTGCAAAATCACCTTCACTAAATGCAAATGGAAGATGAGGTTCTGATATGCTTACTCCGGTATTAATTTGAGTGTGACTGCTGATGAACTGAGGTGCTAATTAACTTGTAGAGCTATCAGTATTTGGCTTTAACTGATTGGCTGTATTACAGAAATCCTGGGATGCTCAGAACATGTCAAAAAAAGAAAAACAAAGCTAAAAATACTTAGGTTCTGACTGTTTTGAGACACGGGTGGTTTAAAAAGCAACAGAAAGGAAATCCAACAGATATGAACTGCTTCGCGAAATAATGAAGTGAATTAAATTAAACTATAGCTTGATGAAAATCGGTGAGGAAAACAGCACTAATGATGCTAAGATGGAATCTAACATCTCTCTCACTACACCAGACATTCAATAAGCACACTGTGCACATAAAACAATGTGGTGAGCGCAATAAACATAAACCACTGTAAAAAAGAGAATGTGCACTTTATATTAGGCAGTATACAGAAATCTAGGCCAATTATGCACATAAAATATTGGTATATGCTTCACACATACCCAAGTGAAAAAACACAATGAGGAAAAAGCAGGGCAGCAGGTGACATTTTCAAGATGAAAAAAGTCCAAACCGGAACAACGGGAGCTAATTAAAGAGCACATGACATAGCAGGCTCTTCCCTCTCTCTCACCTTGTTTCCATACCCCTTCAAAATAGATTAAGCAACATCAAATGAGGCAGGAGATCGTATGGTTGTTCCTCTCTTTCCTGCTTAGGAACACCAGCGTAAACTGACTGCCCAGAAGCTTTTGTTTTAAATGCTTTTCCCCTTTCTACTTTTGCCTCAGTGGTGCCAGTTGGATCCAGAAGACTCCCAAAAAGGCACTTCCACATCTGGCACAGAATGAAGTTCAACATCTGAAAGGCAGAGGGGTGTATTGTCACCTGCTGAAAACTGCGGGGTGACAACAACCGGTGGGATTGGTGGCCCCACAGGCTGGGATCTGTATTAAGAGTTTCATTATTTCACTGAAAAAACAGCAATCAGCAATTACAGCATAGCTAAAGGAAGGAACCCACCTGTTACGAGATCATTTATGTGCCATTTTGTGTTAATTAAGGATCATCTACACCATATTTTAAGCCTGGATGTCACACAGTTAATACCGAACAGAAGACAGTCACTAGCACAGGAAAGAAATATATAGGGAAACCAATTAGCAGGGGAAAAGCGCCCTCAAAATTGTTAAATACAGATTCTTAAGTGTCTTATTACATAAATAGTTAATTAAGAATAATTTACAGAAACAATTATCATTACCATATTAACACTAATTGTTCTACACAGGAAGACAGCATTGTATAAAGCAAGATTGCCTGCCTGTTACTTCGGCACATAAAAATGTCAAGGGACTTTCTTTGGTCTCCTTAATTCCCTTCCAGTCTTTTACCATCTCAAGACAGAAGGTTTCTAAAACAATTTCAAATAACGGGGGTTAACATATTAAACACAGCGCCTGCTGACTTTTATTGAAGTAAGTCAAGTTATTCTATTCAAAATATTCATCCTTTTTCCCCTTCCTTCATGAAAATGCATTGCTTAGAACCCTTCTTAGGAAAACGTGTCATGACTAATATTGTATGGATAACAAATAGTAAGATTGAATAAATATGAAGTGACATAATTATGTTTACAGACGGTTTAGGTCTTGAGATTTTTAAATTCGGCGAAAAAAATCAAAGAGAAAAGAAACAGCTGATATTAAAAAAAAAAAAAAAAGAGGGGCGAAAAGCCTGTCAAAAATTAAACACAGAAGAGACAAAAAGAAGGCTTTCTGCTCACATTTTTGATACCAGCATTGTTTTCTCAACCTATAGACGGAAACAGAAGTTAAGGGCGCGTATCTGAGCGCAGAATCTGGCCCTTCAGCTCAGCGCTGCCGTGCCTGATTGAGTTTAATTTAAGCCTTCTTCAAATTGCCTCCCCTGTTGCCTATCTGCCAGCAGCCAGCAGCTTTCTGGGCGCAGCAGGTCCTGCCTTCGGGGCAGGGAAGGAGAAGAGCCCCCGCTGCAGCTCGCCTCCACGCTGGCTTTTCAGCTGCTCCGAGTGGCTGCAGCTCTCCGGGTTCCCACGCGTAAGAACTCGTCACCTTCTGGCCCACCAGTACCCCAACGCCACCTGCTTTCCACTGCAGACCCGCTCCCGTCAAACAACTGGAGATGTGAACGTCTCCTCTTCGATCTCGGACACCATCAGCCTTCCAAAATCTTTTTTCATAGGAAAAACAGGGACATTGAGATTGGAACTTTAAGCCATGTCCCCCAACAAATCAATTCAAAACCCCCATTAACAAAAACATCGCTACAACCACCCCCTAAACACAGTCACCTTCTATTTGCTCATTTAAAAGACAACCTGACCGGTGTCCTTGGAAATTTAAAGTAATATTGTACAAAACCAGTTGGTTTTCCCCTCAATCTGTACAGCAAAGATGTCTGCTATATACTGTCGGCCAGTTCCAAGAAGAAAGAAAAATTAGAAGCAGAGTATTTATTTACATTTAGAGTTCTTTTTCCTCAGTTGGCATGAAAACTAGAGCGAAGTGTGGAAGGAAAACAGAGGTTGTTAAATTCTCATGGGCCAATTCCCTCCACCTTCCACTGGAGTTAGACACATGCAGCACTTGAAGACTCATATAACCTGGGTGGATTAGCTCTCATTTTCTCCAGATAAAAAAAAGAAGCTTTTGCAGAAACCTGAAATGTACCCAATAACTTTCTAAACTTTTTGAAAAGTATTTGCTTCACAATGTCTAAATATTCAATGCTGACCCCAGAACCTCACACAGGAGACTAAGAGACCTTGCTTTTTTCCCCCTTTTGTCAACACCAAGGTGGAAGAGGATAAAGTTGTTGTCAAAGTACACACATGGAGATGACGAACACCAGGAATGGCCTTAGATAGAGACTATGTCAACGGACTTTGAATATTTAACACTTGTGCTAGCAATTGCAGAGGTGGTGGTAGTAGCTGGAACAAGTTGCTTCTAAAGCTGTTTTCCCCAGGAGCAGTGGGCATGTGGAAACAAGGCAGCACAAATTATTCACTCAGATCTTCCTGAGGCTTATCAGATTTATAGGGGAAATAAAGGAAGAGGGCTCTGGCAGATTATATGGCGATACAAATCTGAGCAATCAGCCATAGGCTTGAGTAGAACATCTACTGTGGGGACCAAGGGAAGCAAAGAGAGAAGCTCAAGGAAAAAAGGCAGCAACTACATTGTAGCTGGAACGTCATCTGCCTGACAATCAACCCTCCTGGTTGCTCCCAGCCTAGGCCAGCATATGCAGAAGGTAAGTGGAAACAGCAACACGACATGGAAGAAGCAGGCTACAGTAAACATCCACAGATATTCTGCGTAATTATGTGTGGCTGTGAGGGACTGGACTCAAAGTTCCTCCCAATGCTCTGACGAAACAAAGTTTTGTGAACAGAAAGTTCTTGATGTAAGAAGACAAATGAGCCTCATTCAGAAAGAGCTGTAGATCCTGATGATGCCTCCATACAGTCACAGAATCATAGAAGGGTTGGAAGGGACCTTAAAGACCATGTAGTTCCAACGCCCCTGCCCTGGGCAGGGACACCTCCCACTAGACCAGGTTGCCCAAAGCCCCATCCAGCCTGGCCTTGAACACCTCCAGGGATAAAGCTATGCTCTTGAAGCTTAGAGAGGTCCCAGCAACCACAACAGCCCCAAACTCAGCGCTAGGTGTGCCATTCTAGCTCAGCCCACAAGACGGGATTAGCCCCATTTTTTCTAATTACAGCCAAGAGAAAAACCAGGGTGGTGAGAACCTCTCCAGACTGGCCTGTCACATGAGAATTAGTCAGTTTGGAGCTTTTGCTACAACAGCTTGCAGGAATTAAGCTCTTTTACCTTGAATCTGAATCTGCAGCCTAAACCTTTACATAATCTTTTCCCCACCACTGCCTCTTCACCTCACCTATAATTAAAATGACGAATGCTGGATCTTAAATAAATGTGCCACCACAGCAGAAGAACAAAGCAGACTTTAATACTGTTTGTGTTAGCGCTGTCATTTCAAAATTCCTTAGACTTAAAAAAACTAGTAGAAATATGCACTCATTTATACAAGGGCATCTGCTCACAGCAAGGCTAGACCTGTCGTTATTACCCTCTACGAGCTCATCCTTTGAATAATACTGGGGAAAAAAAATAAATAAATAAATTGGAGAACAAACACTAAAGATGGATGACTCAATTTTACTGTTTCTTAGGTTCAAACGCTTTCTTGTGCACACTAAAGCATGTACTTGTCTGGCATCGCACAAGCGAATCCTGCAGGCACCAGCAGGCACTTTTAAAGGGCTACTTTACCTGTTTGGCGCGTCTCTGTTGACAAATAGGATTTTCAGCCCAGCTTATTAATAATGATTCTGCGTGGAGCTATTGAATAATGGGGAATAACGACTGAAAGCCGTAACGTGCCTCTGGTCTCGGCGTCAGACTCCATCCACTTTCTGAGGCTCCCTTCAACGCTCTCCCGCGGGCTCCCCTCGTTACGCGCGGAGCGAGCGGCCGCTTGGTGCGCCGAAATCAGGCCTGGGCGTCTGAGAGCTTCACTCCAACAATGCTGGCTAATGAAAATGATGGCGGAGGAGAAGAGAGCGGTAATGAGACATCTCGAAGGAGTCACATGCGCTTTCTTTAAGGTGCACTGAGGTGCACTAACCTGCTTTTTTTTTTTTTTTTCTTTTTTTTTTCCCCCCAAATAGATGGAAGTCTAACGACTTCTGCAACAACTGCGGAAGCTCCTATCCAGGTACTGGCACCTTCTGATTTAAAACAACTTGTAATGTGGAAGCAGCACTTGGGAAAACGGGAAGCCTGCGCTGCCTCAGGCTGCCTCCTCTCCTCGCACAAGGCTCACGGGGAGGATCGCGGCGCAGGATTGGGAAGGACGAGGACCTACGCGCCAGCGCCGAGCACCAGGCTGGGATTGTCACCCACTGGCAAAGGATCCCCATTAACCACAGGCGTCTGTTTCCCATCAGCAACTTTTACCCCGTGACTACAATCTCTGCTGCTCCTGAGCAGTCACAGCCTACCCATGGTGTGAAAAGGCAGAGGTGACCTTTTCCCACACGCCTACTGATTCCGAGAGTAATATTTAACATTTAAATGAGGCACAGTAGGTAAACATTTACAGCTGCCCTATCTCTGACTCTGTGCCTCACTGGCTAAACGCACAAGTCTTTCGCCTCTCAATTCAGTCAACAGATTTGCAAAACCCATTATCAGAAAGTCTTCGGATGTGACCGGAAAAGATTTTGTTCCCTGAACTTTTTTTTTTCTTTTTAAAAAAAAAAAACAACAAACAGGCGATCAGGTATTCAGAATAAGTGTCCATTATTTAAAGAGAAATTTTTCAGCGCTCATGTCTTGCAACGGCAAGTTTCGTAGGACGTATATCAATTCCATTTTTTTAACACTCAAATTTACTGCTCTTCAGGTTTTACTTATTGTTTGATCTATTAGCACGAAGCATCTGATTTATCTTTGCCAAGTCTCCACACTAACCACTCTAATCTTATCCAACTTCTCTTGTGTCTTTCCCTGCCTACCATCTTTTCGACTGCACTTCCCTGTAGCATAATAGCATCATAGAACTTTCACAATTTTTTATTTATTCCACTCTCCAGACATAATATGATATTATCAGCATTAAGGAGCAGGCAATTAATTCTTCTCTGTATGGATGGAAAAGATAAGAAGAAACCTGCTAAATTTACAGGGCAGAGAATAAGGAAAACTTTCTGTCCTGCACTTGGACCACAGGAACCCCTACCTATTGATAATATGCTTCTTTCTTCTTAAAAGATTTTATAAAAGCAGCTTAGACAAACATCTGCTTGGCATGGTCCAGGATCTTACCTCTGTGATTTCTCAAGGACTTGCAAGCCCCATAACTCTACAAAATTGTATCAAATCCATTTTCTACTCTCACTTAATTTTTTTTTTAAGCCAATGTTTTTAAAGTATAAATAGAAGCATTTTTAACTTACCCACCACCCCCAGCTGCCAGGAATTATAATATATAAATTCCTAGAAGAATCTGTAAAGCCAAGATGTTTTTATTTGGAGACTGCAAACTTAGTATCACTCATGACCTGAGTCAGAAAGTTTACAGCTTTCATCTTCAGCCTTTCTCCTGCAACCGTTCTTTGGACTCATCAATTCTAGAGCTATTCTTTCTATTCCTTGGCAACAGTTCACTGCGTTTCTTTCAGGCAAAAAACAATTCCAAGCTGAGTATTATCTCACTGAACTGCACAGGATTCAGCTGAATCAAAAGTAGTACAGTATTTTTCATTTCATTTTCTTAATAGCAAGATTATTTTCCCAGGCACAGTGCTGACTCAAATGTAAATATATATAGTTATACGTAAAAGTAAATGTAGAGTTTTATGTTTTGCCCTATGTAAAGAAAAGTTCCCCAGAGTACCTTTAAGTAATGTCATTGTGGTTTGTCTTCTAGCCTGAGACCTTCATTATGCTCCTGCGCAGCAGAAATATATGGCCAGGGCTGTTCATCACTGAACACCATCAGTTTTGTATTTCCTCTATTAAGTTGGCAGTTTACAAGGCAAAGGTTTTTATTTTATTAGGGTTTTTTTCCCCTATAGTCATCCCTTTTCCGTTCTTATGTTTTATAAGCTTGTTTCCTACAGAGATGTGATGCCCAAACTTTTGTCCCTCTTGTTAAAATGATGTGAACTACTAACTAATTGCAGTCAAATTCAACAGAATATGAAAGCTATCAAGTTCCCATAGATTCTATGAAGATCAGAAGCCAAAAAAAGAGGGGAAATACTTAAATGAAGGTCTCCACTGAGAAAAAAGTTGCAACACGAGTTCCATCTCATCATTACATGTTAAATAATCCACTTAAGATAAAGTAAGACTCAGCTGACAGAGAATTACTCATATCCACTTTTGCTGCCAATCCTGGTCAGTTCACAAGCCAGACAACAGGCAACCAGAACAACTGATTCTCAAGATCTGCTTTGGGAAGAAATGTTTCAAGAAGAATTTTTACAGCACACTGGAAAGCAAAAGGAAAACCTGAAAATCCTCGACAGAATCGTATCCTCATTCTCACAACACAGACAAAAGCAAAAGTGCTGGAAAATAAAGGTAAAGTCAATTTTAAGTTATAAATTATATTTGAGAATGACTTCATATTGACTTTCTTTTCCAAGTAATTCACATTTATATTTATTAAATGCAGTCACAATTTTGAGAAAGTTACAACTTAGCTTTGGGTTTTCGATTTTGGGGTTTTTTTGGTTTTTTGCTTAATTTAAGATATTTTTCATTTTTTTTATTTGCCATTCTGTTATTTTTCTTCTTATTCTTTTTACGCTTCCCTCATTCCCCTTGCAGAGCAGCAGAGGTGAGGGAGGGCTGCTGCTTCGATCCCCCCCCCATCTCCCAAAGGCTGTCAGCGGCATCCCTGATCTCCCCCATCCTCAGCCTTTTCCCTCTACATTGGTTCTTGCTGTTCGGTGCCAGTAGCACCTTTTTCTCAGTCAAGAAGAAAGATGAACAGCCGCCCGGGTAGTCAGGTTCAATTTCACTCCATAGATCAACTAACTAAGAGAGCTGCAGCGGAGTATAATTTACATCCCCCGTCAAAGGTCTGAGCGTAGCTGACAGCCAACTTCACACAGCTCCGTCTGATCCTCATCCTTTCCTGCACTGCGAGTTTCAGCAGCAACCAACTCAGCCCAATTGGAATGTTTTCATGTCTAATCTACAACACAAATTGCTCACTTGCTACAGAAAAGCCTATTCTTTATAAAATAAAAAAAAAAAACCAACCCACAAACCAACAACAGACAAGGCAAAACACAGCACGGAGAAGTAATTCCAAAACACAGATTAAGCATTCGGCTCTTGCCAACACATAGTGAAACCCAGGTGACTGTTACCCAGTAAACAAAAAGGCACATCTTCCTTATTTTTCATTGACCTCATATAATTTTTAAGAAGCAGATGTTTGGCTTTTTTAATCACCTACAAGTCATTTCAGCTCCAAGTAAAGCATCCCCAAGTTTGCAGTAGCACTGCTAGCACATCACTGAACTCGGCTGAGCGTTCCCACCATCGAGGTCTGACAGCTCGGGTAAAACTGGTCGTGCAATGAAATGGTATCGTTTACACCTAACGCTCTGAGACAGCGTTGATAAAGAAGCAGCACTAACGGCACGGGGAACTCGACATCCCAACGCCTTCTGCTTTCGTGCCTCTTGAGGGACACAACCCAACACGGCACCGCTGGGAGCGGCAGCGCCATGCTGAAGCTGTCACCGAAGGCGCCTTGAATTTTTCCACAGAAGCGAAGCTGAGCGACAGCGAGGTAAAAACTCAGCTTTTAACTCACACCGGAGATTGGAAATGAAAACCGTATTTCATTCCGACCCATTGGTGGCAAGTCCTTCCATAGAAACAGACACAACTTCTCCAGTCCTGAAACGCTTCAAGCCAGCGACACACAAAAACCTGAGAGTGATGCCTCCGCAGAGGATAAAATGCTTTACAAGCAGGTAGTTTTGTTGGTATCATTTAATACAGGAAAACAGCATTTTCTTTTGTAAAATCAATGTAGGGCATCTACTCTCCACTGATATATAGGATAAACCGCAAAACTTGGTAACATATCATCACAGAAACCACCTAAAGACATTCACATCTGGGAAGACTCACGTTCAGACAGAAGAATCTTTTTTCCTTTAACTCTGATGTTATTTAGTAGCAAAGAAGCACAAAAGCCTAACTCTGGGCACCGAGTCCATAATTTTACATCTCTGAATTTCTAAGATTTACATCTGTCATAAATATCAGAAACATGAATCTTTGAAATCAAATATTAAAATGAGGGATGATACTGTAATGCGCTGCGGCATATGGTAAATTGCTGTCATTTCTTGAGAGGTGGCAGCATTTCAGTGGCGGCTGATTGCTTTATTATTTTTGCATTCATGGCCCATCACTGATGTAATGCAGGTTCATTTTCATTTTTAAAAAGTAGCTCTGAAATAAAATTTTAAAAAGCACCGTTCACAATAGGCAGAACGCACCCATGATTCCTAGGCAGCGCTCTGTGAAGCTCGTCTTTATTTAGCTTTAAAGTTTGCACAATACTTTGAGATGTAGGATAAAAAAGACAGAGCTGCACCTCCATAGACAGTATTTATAGATGTGTACAGCATCTCTACTAATTTTGTGTTCAAACACGCCATAAATATCTCCAGCAATAGTAAGCTCAAAATGTACATTAGCATTAGTAGCTTCTTGTAAAGCAAGTTCTCAAAAATACTTTTTAAATGTATCAAGTTAGACTCAACATTTAGCAACCCTTTCAATTCTACAGAAAAGCAAGAAAGCCCCCCAATATTTTAAATTTTCAATAAAATAAATTAATGGAAAACCACTTGCCTATATCCTGCATGTGAAGCACGCAAGGATGGGAAGCTGTTGTAGCACACTTCATTACCATCAACTGGAATGTTCTTGGCTTACCAATACATTACCACAGTGTGTTGTTTTTCACAGTGGCATCCCAGTGTTCACCCCTCCTGTGTTTCTTTGTGTTTACTGGTCTCTGCATTGTCCTCCTGGTAGAATAAAGGTTAGCCTGAAACCTCCTTATCCTTTTTGCTTATATCCGAGCTTTCTGTAAAAAGTACCATTTTTGTGTGTCCCCCAACATTCTCCACTGTGTCATAATTTACTGCAAGACTGACAACTAAAACAATTCTGTCTACCCACAAAGAATGGAAAAACACCAACATCACAAGTTGGTATCAAACCTCTCTACACCCATTAAAAAAGGCAGGTGAGAGTCCCCGGATACGCAATCACCTGGATTTCACATACTTGCTATTTGCTCCAAATCTTCATTTTTCTGCAACTCTGATCTCATTCTTCCACATTTTGTTTCTCTAACTGCAAAGGGAACACCATCTCAGTTACTAGTTCTCCTTCCTATATTGAGCCCAAATCCTACAACTGTGGATACATTAGAACTCCGTAACTGCACAAATACCTGATATCTGACAAAACACACCGCTGTTATCTGCCTACAAACCTTGCAAAGGCAAGGGGAGACAACACAAAGGCACAATTTTAGGTTGCTATAAAGCATACCTGTTTTTATGCCATGCCCAAAAATTATCCTCGGCCCGAGTTTAATAGAGAAACCACTTTCAGCATCTTTTTATCAGGTCGGTTTCAATTCCACAGTAGCAAAAGGACACTTATTTTAAATAACAGGTTAATTCTGGACACCTTCATGGAAAGTGTATTATGGAAGAACAGGTATAAAATAAGTTTTGTCAAGCAAATCTCAGACTACTGTTAGCAAGGATCTAAGCATAAGGAGGACTGCGAGGAAGCTCATGGAGTCAGGATATATGAGTATAGTAAGAGAAGAAATAAGAGAAGAGATTGAGGGTGAACCAGGTTTGCAGAGGGTCTCTAAGATGTAATTAGAGAAACATCCCTTGCACATGGCCAGCCACACTTCTCAGGACACTGTTGTACACTAGTTTTAGTGAGAAAATCCCAGCAACAGGAGATCAAAAAAAAAAAAAATCAGGACAGTGCTAATCAAAATAGGTGCTGCAGTTCACTGGAGCTCCTGACACTTAAGGAAAAGAACCTGTTTCCATATTTGAAACAAATATACTCGTGTGATTGGTGACTGACCAGCGTTTTAAGTTCTGAAATCAATAACTATGTGATATTTTGTTTCATGATTACAAAATGCTTCCACTAGCAATTCATAAAAATTAAGCTTTGGCTCTTTTCCACGAACTACACTAAACGTTCTCTCTCATCCTTGTGAGACTGCATATGCATTATCATTTTCTATTCTGCACCACTGTTATTGCTCTTTACCTGCAACCTCTGGAAAAGCGTTGCAGAAACATTATATTTAGACAGAAATGGAAACTAAACTCTAATGATGCCAAAGAGCAGTAATTAAAGTGAAACAAATTAAATTGGGAAGACGCTGAAAGACAATTTACTTGAAATACTGTATTTCAGGCCACCTAAGGAAAAAAAAAACCCTAAACAGTTTTTCATTTAGAGCTATGGTTAATTAATTATGAAGGTAAACCCATAAAGATTAACAGCTGTACTAGGGAAATCTTCTGTCTGTGTATTTGCAAATACTGCAATTCCCATACTCCCGCAGTCACTTCTGGGCTGCCAGTTTTGATGGTGAGTTGAGGAAGAATGGCGCTTTTTCAGGAGTATCCCACTAAATCTGAATTGAAAAGAAAAATTTTGATTTTGATTCAAACTGTAAAGAGTTCAAGAAAACCAAAGTATAAAACATGACAGATCCTGAACAGTCAAATGTATTTACTTATTCTTTGGACTTTTAGTAAAGACGCTGCTCCAACCAACAAGTAGCCATGATGCAAAGTCGTTGTCCTGACAGAAGTTAAAATCTGGTACAGCTATTCACAGCATTACAGAAGAGCAGGGGTTGGAAAGGACCTCTAGAAGTCTAGTCCAGCCCTGCTGCCAGAGCAGGGTCACCTACAACAAACTGGACAGGAACATATCCAGGCGGGTTTTGAAGAGCTCCAGAGTTGGAGACTCCACCACCTCTCTGGGCAGCCTGTGCCAGTGCTCTGCCACCCTCAAGGTGAAGAAGTTTCTTCCCCATGTTCAGATGGAATTTTCTGTGTTCCAGTTTGTGCCTGTTGCCCCGTGTCCTGTCACTGGGCACCACTGAAAAGAGTCCAGCCTCATCCTCTTGCCACCCGCCCTTTAGATATTGATAAGCATTGATGGGATCCCCTCTCAGGCTTCTCTTCTCCAGGCTGAACAGCCCCAGGTCTCTCAGCCTTTCCTCATAAGAGGAAACGCTCCTCATAAGAGGGACGCTCCAGTCCCTTGAACATCTTCGTAGCCCTCCGCTGGACTCTCGCCAGCCGTTCCTTGTCTTTCTTGAACTGGGCAGCCCAGAACTGGATACAGTTACTCCAGATGTGGCCTCACCAGGGCAGAGTAGAGGGGGAGGATGACCTCCCTCCACCTGCTGATCGTGGTCTTTTTAATGCCCCCCAGGATGCCATTGGCCTTCTTGGCCACCAGGGCACATTGCTGGCTCATGGGCATCCTGGTGTTCACCAGGACTCCCAGGTCTCTCCCTGCAGAGCTGCTTTCCAGCAGGTCACCCCCAACCTGTACTGGTGCAGGGGGTTATTCCTCCCCAGGTGCAGGACCCTACACTCGCCCTTGTTGATCTTCATTAGGTTCCTCTCTGCCAAACTCTCCAGCCTCTCCAGGTCTCCCTGAATGGTGGCACAGCCTTCTGGTGTGTCAGCCACTCCTCCCAGTTTTGTGTCATCAGCAAACTTGCTGAGGGGACACTCTGTCCTCTCATCCAGGTTGTTGATGAATACTTTGAACAGGACCAGACCCAGCACTGACCCCTGGGGAACACCACTAGCTACAGGCCTCCAACTAGACTCTGCGCCGCTGATTACAACCCTCTGGGCTCTTCAGCCAGTTCTCAATCCACCTCACTGTCCGCACATCTACCCACACTTCCTAAGCTTACCTAGGAGGATCTTATAGGAGATATCAACAGGTGCTACATTCCATCCATCAAGAATAATGCCTATCAATAATGCCTATAAACAGCCAAACTATAAAGGAAAAAAAACCCAGAATCAAAAACCAAAAAACCATGGAAAAGAGAAGGTTACCAACCGTCCCGGCTGTAAGCCAAAGGGAGTGGAGCAGCCTTCTGCAGGTGCAGCCCCCAGCTCCTTTACTCCGGATGAGCTGGAGCACATCTCAGAAGCAGGAGCACAACCCCGCAGCCCTCACAGTGATCAGACCTCCAATATCGCTGAAAAAATTCCCACTTGGGTATATTTGGACTACAATAGTATCTCGGCATACAAGGGATGTTCAGTATAAAGTGACAAATTTAAGCAGGTGTTTTCAAAGCAATCACTCAGTTGAGGAAAACCGCCCCACTAAAAGTGCTTGATATGCTCCAGTAATACCTGTAAATAGTTTAAGGAAACACCTGAAATTATAGACCAACTAGTACGTCTAATTTCAATTCAGCATGACGGTTTTCCTCAGGGGAAGATAAGTCATAAATATGGAACTGTCAGAAGTTCCTTAAAACTCAAGCACGATATAGCCTAAATCTGCCACGCAGCTGAACAGAAGTGGAAGAAAAATAAAAAAGAAACCCCAGAAAACAAGTCTGAAGTGATTTCTGTGTGCCTTTTGAAAAAAAAAAAAAAAAAAAAAAAAAAAAAAAAAAAAAAAAAAAAAAAAAAAAAAAAAAAAAAAAAAAAGCGAGGATTTTCTGCCAGTTATTTTTTCAAAACTTGCTCAAATCCAAATTTCTTTTTTATCTGCCTTGGGCAGAATTCTCGATTTCCTACAAGCAGAGTCCAAAGTGTGTTTTAAGGCACACTGACACCTTCAGAGCTGTGCAGATGCAACACGGGCCCCTGAAGCTGTCTGTCATTTTCTCCGATGCCATCGACACACTTTTCCTACTTTTCTCTCTTTGTTAACTCATAAAGGGAAGCTGGAAAAAGATCAGCTTCTGTTGCTGTGCCGCAGACTGGATTCATTAGGAATGTCCTAAGAATATGCTGCCAAATGAAGGGGAAAAAATGGTTAAGAAATACAGTGAATATTTTTATATCTTAATTATGCCACACTGCATATTTTACCTGCAGGAGATGCAAATATTTACAGCCTTTTACAAGCTTACAGTAAGATGTATGGTTTTATCAGAGACTGAGGGGACAAAATGGGTTTAAAAAAGAGAAATAAAGGTTTATTTCCGTGAATATGGTCACGTTACATGACAGTGATGAACTTGCACCAACACAGAGCAGGCAGGATTTACAAAGCACTGAATCTAACAGCGGTTTGATTTCTGAAGCAGCTTTTCCGTTCTCCTCAGTAGCAATTTTGTCCTATTTCTACGAAAATTTTAGAGAAATTCCAATTACTTGCATTCCACAATATCTCTGCCTTTTTCCACTAACCAAGAAAATCAGGTGTCTGCATGCTTAGTTAGCAGCTACTTGGTGTTAAATACCTACCTGCTCCACTTCCAATGTGCTTCCAACATGGGGCTTCCCATCTCTCTCCTAGTGCCGTGAGCTTTTTCACAGCATTAAATTGTCATGTATACACAACCCATATTACACTGACCATTCTGAAAACTACGCAGACCTTGCGTTGTGGCTTTATTTACATTTAAACGATAACTAGAGAAATCGCTGATACTTATTTATTTTCCTCAAAGTATTTTGCACGACCCTGCAAGCAGCAGACCTGGAGCCGTATGTGTTTATTCTTACAGCTGGGAACCAACATATTTAAAACCTCTCCTCCCTAGAGAATCAGCTGTATTTTAGGTATCTTAGAGAGAGAAATCACATTCCCTTACCAGAATGCTCCGTTAAGAGCCTGGACGTGGCTGATGCACTGCCCAGCAGCCGGCAATAAGTGGAATTTAAGGCTTTTAGTCCACCTGAGGCTTTGTCTACACTGCAACATTTTGTGGGTTTGTTGGCTAGCTGATTGGAGAGGAGCAAGGGGGGGGGGGAACTTTCATCTTGAGTATAGTGCTATTTTTTTCAAATTTTCTTTTATCAGAACATTGTGCCACAGACAGACATGTGGGACATCGATTCCGTGAAATCACTGCCACGTCCCCTGCCCTAAGGAACTCCACCAGACCACTCATACACTAACCAACAGAGCCTGCTCGTAACTATTTTTTTTTAAAAATCTATTTTATCAGTTGCCTCTGAATTTCCTAGTAATGTTTAAATGCTCGTTTTGAACTGTAAATCCATAAATAGCTTGATAGGCAGCAACGTCAACAAGCACATCGCATCATCCTGCCTAAGGATACTGCCACCCCCCCCCAGTCAACAGCCGCACAGGAACCGCTCACCTCCAAAATCTTCCACACAGGTGTGCAGAGCTCAAATTTAAAAAGCGTTACAGAAAAACCCCTGCCTTGTGCCGAAAGAAATATTGCCATAATTTTTTACTTTCTCCACGAACTTTCCAAAATGAGCACAGAAGATTACAGAATTTGTCCACATAATGAAGAAAACAATTATGCATGTGTAATGGTTTCCAGAAAAATCTTTAACTCCCCAAAACACAAAAATAAAGTTTCACAAGGAAACTAATAAACCCACAAGGATTCTAGCATTTCTTGCTGTTCCAAAATATACTTTATAATATGCATGCCTTAGTTTCCTATGACATTTATGTTTCAATAAAACAATTAAAAGACAAACTATTGCTTATTTTCTGTAATTATCGACTTTTCTTCTCCAGCAAAACCTTATGAATCTCAATTTAGTGGCCAATTACTCAGAAAGAAAACTAGAACAATTAAAACCACCAAGAATAAAAAAAACCCAGGCATATCAGCACTAGCATGAAACATTTCTGACTTTTGTTCTTCCACAATGTTAACGATTCTTACACATTTCAGCCAGTCCTCATTTGGATGGAACGGCCAATCTTGAAAAACAAATGCAATTTTTATCTTACAGTCTTAAAAATATACAAAAATACAACAGTCCATTTCAAAACGTGTAATCCAGGAAAACGCATTTCCGTGTTGAGGAAGTCTGATTTCAGCTAACAGGAGACATAATTGGTTTGGTAACTTGTGGGAAGCTGGTCTGCACTGATTTCAGCAGATCTATTTTGGCGTGACTGAGAGCTCAGCCCACCACATTTGCAAAATTTCTGCGTTAGTTCCAACCCAGAGTCCACAGCAAATTTGTCTTTAAGTGGGATAGCTCTAGCAAACTACAAAATTCATTCTCTCTTCTTAGCTTCCCACAAGAGTGTAAACATTTTGTGGTAGGCTTCTTGCTTACATGAAATCTCACCACAGATACTTCAGCCTGGAGCTTAATGAACGATAAAGCACTTCAGATGGGATCCAGAAAGAATATATTTAGTAAACTGTCTTCTGATGAATTCACTACCTCAAAAGTTAATTTAAAACTGTAATTTTACAGCACCATGTTTACTCCCCACAGTAAAATCTAACTATGAGCAGAGACCTTTATCTTTCAAGCCCAAACTTACCCATGAGAGGTAAAGAGTAAATACTCCTGCTTTTTTCAGGCAGGTTTTTACTTATTTAAAACACATCTATTCCACTATCTCACTAAATATTTCCGATTTGCAGGTTAGATTTTCCACTTCACTGGAAAAACAAATGGAAGCCATCTAGAATACTGGCTGAGCAATAGGTCGGTGTATCTCTGCCCAAGCTGACCTACGCTGCTATATTGGTACGTAACTCTCCTTCCCAGAGGAAGCTGCAATTGTTTTTCCATGCACACGTTTAAGCCTACAAGAACAAAGCTCAAGCCACTTTTCCGCTGGTGGTAGGACGGTCACCTCCTGGTGATTCAACCTGGGTGGTGCTACTCACAGAGAAACCTAAGCAAGAAAGCTTAGTGAAGCTCCGACTGCTTCGCATCACCTTGTCCTGGGTTTGAGGAAAACAGAACCAGTTTTCTGTTCAGTATTTTTACTTTGCAGCTAAGCCTCTTCTAACTAAGTGAACTCTGCAATTAACAGCAGAGTGTCCAGACACCGTTTGCTCCCAGAGATAAGACCTGATTAGGTTGCCCAGAGAAGCTGTGGCTGCCCCATCCCTGGAGATGTTCAAGGCCAGGTTGGACGGGTCTTGGAGCAACCTGGTCAGTGGGAGGTGTCCCTGCCCAGGGCAGAGGGGTGGAACTGGATCATCTTTAAGGTCCCTTCCAACCTAAACCATTCTATGATTATTCGTAATTTATGCCAAGGAATGGTTTGCAGAGAGGCTCTGGCTTGTACTTATTGCTGTAACACCCAAGGGCAGCCAACTTTGTTACCTGCCCCATTGGAGAGTCGGAAGCAGAGACGCGTAGAGGGGTCCCACCTGCAGGGAGGAGGGGACAGGACAGGTGACCCAGACCTGACCACCAGGGTATTCCATCCCGTCTGCCTCATGCTCAGGATAAAAGCTGAGGGACCAAAGGGTCAGCCCTCTTTCTTCAATGGCCGGTGTCAGACTCTGTTCGTCTGCCTTTGATCCAGATTTGTGCATTCCTGAATTCAGATCTGGAATCTAGTTCCCATCCACCGCTGAGTCTAGTCTGGGACTTTCCCTGTGCCTGCCAGTGATGTGACTGTCATCCTGGGAGCTTGCTACAGTTTCGTATATCTTGTATACATTTCATTATTTTATTTTGTATTAGTTTATTAATATTTTCATTAAACTATTTAGTTTCTTCTTTAAACTCCTTAGTCTCCTTCTCTCTCTCCCTCCTCTCCTTGGAGAAAGAAGTGGGGGAGAGCTCGTTTCAGTGGCCAGTCCATGGCACACCTACATGGCTTTCACCAACTTTCTTAGCTCCAGATGAATCTCTGTGGTCATGCGATATTCCCAGTCTAATTACTGAGTCAGGACCAGGCACTCTGGAATCCACCTGTGACAAGCACTGGCCTGCATGTATCAGAGGATAAAGGCTCAACTTCATTTTTAAGACAAAATGGTCATCTTTTCGCTGCTACTGCTGCAACTTCAGGAGCTCCCTGGAACAGTTTCTTCCTTCAAGGCAAAATCCTTAATCATAAAGTGAGTCCATGTTTGTGTGCTTAATTCCATAAAACCTCTAAGCCTGCAGGAACCATAAGCACAAGGATGGTTTGATTTTTCCTGCCAGCATCTGGGACGCAGCACTTCAGTGTCTGGAAAGGTAAAACACCCACTGGAGCCAGCGGTGACCCTGGCCAGTAAAAGGAGCAACCTGGAGAGCAAGAAACCAAGGCAACACAGCCAAGATATCTTCCACTTATGCAATATTGATTCAATATTGAAATCCTCTTTGCTCCACTAAAATCAAAATGAAATACTTTTATGTATTTTGCGCCTTATTAAAACCTATTCTTCCTTCTTTAAACAAAACTTAATTGAAACCAGCTAGAAGAAGAAAGCTCCATTTATCATGAAGTGACATTTTGTAATTAAAATACAACTCAGAACAAAACGTTTAGCTGCAAAGGCGTGAATTTTCCATTCTTCACTGTTGCTGCCAACTTCCTATTATTACGAGGGGGGTTAAAACTAGAAAACTGGATGTTGCTTCTTTTCACTGAAAATTAATTGAAAGGAAAACAGAGATCGCTTATCTAGAAATGGCTCCCACCCTCTTCTCTTTTTAATGAGACAAGGCATGCCAGGGATGCGGTGCTGCACCCATCTCTACTCTTCCAGACCGTGGCTGACGTCTTGTAGCTGCAGCTACAACAAAGAAGTTCCCTGTGCTCCCGCCGGCGATGCCGCCCTGCCCTTTCACTAGGGATCCTTTCCCTGTCACGTCCCGATTCCCTGGAGTTCCAGTAATCATCTCCATAAAAACCTTCACTAACAGCCTTGCTAATATGGAAAGCAAAGAGTAAAAAGAACACAAAAGTTGATCCTCAAATGATAAGTAAGACGTGAAAGCCTTTCTAAAGGTTACCATTTCGTCCAATACATTCTGAAAAAGCTGCATTTCCAGATAATTTCCTGAATTTTGAGCAATCCTATTTATGTGTTCCTTCCCCCTTCTTAATTTTCTGTCCTTGAAGGCTCCATTGTGGGGTCAACTCAGATTTTATTGAACGAGTTGCTGAACGTGACTTCCTCTGAACATGCTCTCACATTAACAGGGCTGTTCACATACAGCAGTACTCCCAAAATCCCGCTAGTGAATCTGGAAAGCTGAATTTCACTTGCAGGTGGTAAGAACTGGAAAGAGGCACTAGGTTACATATAGCTGGCTACGAACCTGACCGTACTTAAACTTGTGTATGCGGGTCTCCAGCTAAAGAAACAAGTTAGACACATTAAATTTTTGATATGGTAACCATGAAACCTGTACACGGTGCCCTAAGTATCGCCTTTTGTACTCACCTCTGGTGCCTAAAGAGCTGCAAGGGCTCTGCTTGTAATGACTATAAGCTGTTGTAAGCTGAAATGCAAAGCTGACTGGCAAATTACTTTGAGATATACCAAGCAGTTAATTCCTTTTCCTAAAACACCATTCCAGGTGCTAGGAAAATCTCTACACCTGCACACAGCAGCAATAAATACAAACCTTCTCATGTAGGCACAGAAAACGTGGAAGAAATTCTTATTCTAATTGGACTGTAAGATGGAATAATCATTTCCACTGTAGCCTTCTACTTCAAGACACAAATGAAAAAGAACATGATTTGGTTTCAAAATCTGTCAGTGAACTAGGAGTGATGAAAACATTCTTACTACCCTCACAAAGTAAGCGTGCTCCTAAGGCTTTGAAGTAGGTTAATACCATGATTACAGCATTTGCAGAGTTTTGCAATGGCATGCTGCTCCAATCTCCTTTCATACTTACCAACTACATGAATAAAAATGCTTTTGGTACAAAGGTTAAGTACATTAAAGAAGAGTCATATGAAGCGTTAGCCACACCTCTATCGTATATATGAAATAAAAATCTGCGGGCTGCAACGGCTTGATATAGTCAGTTATTCAACGCTTCCGGCACAATCTTGCCATCTTTAGTACGGCTTACATGTTACGAGGTTTATAAAAAAAGGGAGCGTGAAGAGTTATCTCAGATCATACAATGAACCTAGCACTTCAGCGTAATATAACGACTGAATATATTCACTGCCAGCCTTCGCATCAGGCTGTGATCCGGTCCCCTTTCTCGTTTGGAGGAATACAGTCACCACCACTGGCAAGAACTGACCCAGCTGTGCCTACGCTGGGACAAAGCTGGACTCCAAACTCTCTCATCTAATGATTGAATTCCAGAGTCAAAGTTGACATTTTCTTGGAAAAAAGTGTTTCCCCCAACAATTGTGACTAAGAATTAACTTAATACTACCACTAGGCTTGAGGTGAATAAACTATTAAGTTAACATCTCTAAATGAAATTCTAAATTAAATTCTGATGAATAAAAACATATTGGCTATGAAATCTCAGACGTCAACACACATCATACAGAACAGATCAGACAGAAATCCTACTCTAAATGCTGGCCAAAGGAACTTGGAAAAGTAGCGTATTCTGAATATTTTGCCTTGGTCATACCAGTGTAAGCATATTAATGTTTTCCAGACATGAAAGTCTGCCTGAGTAAACACCCCTATTCCAGGGATGCTTAGCTTACATAAGCAATACTGGCAATAGGGAACTGGTGGTGTTACACACCTACTATTGGCAATAAAATCATTCGTTTCTGTGTGTGAAAATATTAAAACGTAATAATTTTTAGGAGAAAATACCCAGTTCCATCTCACAAATCTGTTTTTTTTCTCCTCACAGACGACCATTTCTAAATCTTTCAGTTTGTCAGTTTTGAATAACTCGGGTTAAAAAACCCGATACCTAAAGCGTTTTGAGTTTAATGCAGGCCAATAACCTTGAATATTTTAAAGCAGCAAGAAGCTTAACCACACATTTCAGCAAGTCTAAAGAGACACAATTTGAAAGGTATTTATAGCTAGTGCTTTTTTATTTTCACATCTCGAGCTTTTAGAACCTCTGGTCTAAACCTAAAGGGGAAATTTCTCCCTTTGAACTAGGTTACTTCAAATGGAAATTTCATTACTAACCTTAGAGAATTCAGTCTCCTCCAAACATTATCTGCTTTGGGGAAACAAATCAACTTGTTTTTGGACATAATTGGGGTGGTAACAGAAATGACAAAATCTGGCCTGCAGAGGTTACAGGGCATCGGCAAAGTGTGATGTGGTGATGGTTCTGACTTATCTGCTGGAGATACCCTGCATAGAAGGGAGCATGAAGAAAGGACAGAATATGTAATGCTGACCCTCACAGAGTTCATCAGTAAATTCGCATGAGTTTGAAGTTACATTTCTCAAGATGTCATCAAATTTCTGTAAAACCCACTGGGAGATGCACCTCTGGTATCTATCTAGAGGTAGAACCCTCTACCTCTAACTAGCGCATTCCCCTGCAATTCAGCAGTGGAAAACAATGTCCAATACGTGCCATACAGATATAATATTTTTTAATAAAACACAGAAGTCCTCTTCGGTAATTCTGCACAAATGTGCGGCTCTGCCTGTCTTACTCTTTTGTGTATGCAAATAGCTCTAAATGACTGAGTTTCTCAGGAAGAAAAAACTCTGCTCTAAAACCAGATTAAATGTTGGTATTACTTTCCCGGAAGCTGAACTTTGAATAAAAGGTGAAAAGCAACTTGTGAAGTTGATTTTGCAAAATCGCAAGGCTTCAAAATTTCCTCTGCTGCAAAAAGTCTTATAATAAAATTGCACTCAAGTAACAAAGAGTCATCAAGTCAGGTTACTGATCATCTTTAACAGATGGTCATCAGGCAATAGAAAATACGTTTTCATAGTATGTTTATAAAAGGTGTTATTGCATCTTTAAATTTGCATTGATTGCTTCATTGTGAAAAGCACCCAAATCTTCCCTCAAAATATTTTTTTTTAAATTACCTTTTGTTTTAAGAACCTAGGAGTTTAATACAAATACATTAAGTATTTCATACGAATGCACAATAAATTCACTTACTAAAATTGCTGCACCCAACTGCTCTATGGACATTTAGCCCCAAATGATTGGTTCCACCAAAAGATTAAAAGAAAACTAAACCTCCTCTGTGATCTTCATAATCTTTTCAGTACATTGGCAGTTTATGCATTGAATACAATATGAGGAATTACTGAATTAAAGAATTACTGTAGAAAGTTTAGTAGGTTTTCAAATATATTCTAAATATATTTACTTTATCCTTATCTGCTGAAATGACCATGTCGCTGAAAATGGTTAGGAGATAATTTAAAATGAATGAATAATGAAATTAGTATAACATCCTAAATATTTTTGAACTCAATGAAGGTTCACTGCTTTCACAAGACCTGACCCCAGGATCCTCGTTGCTCTCTTAAGTACCTCTATGTTAAAAAAAAACCCAAACCAAAACTCATGAACCTACAAATTAACATTAAAGCGGGCTTTCAGGTTGTTAGAACTCCTTTCAGGCCATTTTGGAACACCCCAGTTGTATCTGTCTCATTGAAGTAAGTAGTCTAGCAGCTAGTGGGACCATCTACACTTGCCCGGTAGGGAAGGACTTGGCCTAAAGAGAAAGAAGATAAACCTGCATTATCCTGCACCTCCTTAACATATGCACATACAGATGAGCAGCAAAGTAGGGGCCTTTCCATCATTTTAAATAGAATTAGATGACCCCAATCAACCTCTTCTTAATATCATTAAAGACTGTTCACTCCTCTCTGTTCTAACCCTGTGGCCATGTTAAGCATCTGTATCTTAATCAACATCTCAGCTGCTGCGATCTCAGTCTCTTCTCATCGCTCGTTCGTGGTCATCTCTTGTTTGTTCAGAAAGTGCAACCAAAATAATCTCTCCTGAATACTGCTCTGACTGCACCCCTCCAAAGCCCTGCATGGATTTCCAGTCATTCAGACTATTCATTTCAAACATATTGTTCCCTCCTTCCAACTAAGGCTGGCTCAAAACCAAGATCCCCATTCAAAATATTCAAAGTTTTCCTTTTTTGACATTCTCGAAGAGGGAAGTGCAACAGCAAACAAAGAAGGAAGAAAGGATGAAGAAAATGGTTAAGACACACACATACATGCCACAGTGGCCTAGGGCAATCATCTGAGCTACAGGCCTTCCCCCCAGAATCATGTCCCATGATCAGCATCAAGGTCAAGCTCTTCTCCCATCCCTATGGGTGGGAGGGATCCCCAAGTCCTCTGACACAAAGCTTCTCTTTCCAAAACGTTATCCTGGATCTGAGGAAGTTTCCTTAATGAAGTCTCAGTTGAAAACAGTACTTCTCTATGGGAAGTTCCTCTGTTATTTTGCTGAAAAACTATCCAAGAGTAATTCCTGAGCATCTACATTTTCTATGTTCTATATTTTCTATTTAATTCTCACCTGAACTAGTCTATCTTCCTTCACTGAAGCACCACTGTCAGCTTGGCTATTGTGATGATCTTCTTCTTCCAGAAATATTTCCCAGTTTCTTTCATGTCCCTATGACGTGACCTTTTGCAAAAGCTGTTTGTCAGACCGCCTTCTTAAAATCATTCAAATCCTTTCTAAAAAAACAAACCCCAAAACCAAAACCACAACTACCTGTCACTACCATATATATTTTTTTTGAAAATAAATAAGAAGTATATACGAAAAGATTGTTGCTAAAATGTAAAAAATCTCAATCTTCTGGCGCTCCCATCAACATCCGTGTATTCACATTTGGGTTGGGGTATCCTGCAAAGAAAGCAGGCAGCTCCAGCCGGACTGTGAAGCATAGAAAGCAGCACCAAATGGAGCACATTCCCTGACCACTGTCCTTCCATTCACCAAAGAGGGCAGAGGTCTCCAGGAAACAGCAATATGAGCTCAGCTCATTAAAAACTGTATGAAAATGTATATCCCGGAGGGATGTTAAATTAGGCTTACACAGGCAACTTTGAGCCTGTGCTTCCTTAGAATTTTAGTCCTTAACCTTATAGCCCCAGCGTTTCTTTAACGCAATTAAATATAGAAGTATAGATGTAATATATTGTGTTAGTTATAGTCTAGCAAAGCGAAAGAAAATAGGCGAGACAGATAAAGAACTCTGTAGGTAGCTTTCATTTTGATCCCTAGTGTCTCTCTAGCATTGCCATTTTTTTGACACGCTCACAACAGCGCAGGCTGTGTTCTTCCACATTCCTTTTTACTGAGAAAGGCTGTAACACACTATTTTTAAAGAGTCTGGGCATTTTTTAAAAAAAACTGCAACGCATAAACATCCCCAGAGTAGCAAATACAGCAAACATTAAACATACATAGATAACCATATAAATATTAAACTTAGGCCATGTCCAACTGCAGAGTACACCCAATTTCCCTGATGCATTTAATTCACTTTACGTGACTTTGTAGAGTTGAGTTCAATGTATAACTCATACAGGCAACACAAGATAGAAGAAAAAGATTAACTCAGCCAACTGCTACTGATATTTTTGCCTTCCCCCTAGTTATCAGCATGCTAGTCCACATTATTGTGATGTGCGAGTATTACCCTCTCACTACTTTGATGGCAATTTTATATTTAAAAATGAAATTAATAGCTAACCTCAAAAGACTTATTACGCTTAATTTCATTTCACTTCCCGAATCATCCTTTTCACTATATAATTTCTCCTCTAACTAAACTAAAAAGAATCAGAGGTGTAATTATAGATAACAGATTAGCTGTTCAACATTTGCCAGGAGTTAAAATGGGGGTGGACATTAAAAGCAAATCGACTCCAGAGAAAGCTGCTCCTCCTGACATTTGTAGAAGAGACTGCAGTGAAACGTTAATATTTGTGAAGGGAAGGCTAGAGATTTCTGCGCTTTTGGACGATTTTGCAGGGCTCTCCCCAAGCAGAACATCCTACCACCACCGCAACCACTGCCAGAAGGATCTCCCACCTTCCCCAGCTGTGTTCTTTGAGGTCAGTTATGGGTAAGGTAGAAGGACATACTTCCTTACCAAGATTTCCATACAAGAAACCAAACCCTTCACAGCCAGGACAAATGTGGGAAGGGCAGAGGCTTGCCCGTGCTACACCGCCACATAGCAGCCTCCCAAAACACTGACCCACATCCTGGGAGTACGTTGGGTGGATGACTTGAAGTCTCCTTTCCCCTGGAGCTGACTCTGTATTCCTGGGTCAGGACTTCACTGGAGGTGTGCTCTCCATTCTGAGCCCCTGTAGGAACTAGTGAACTTCAAGTCAGACTGGCTGACGAGGAGGAGGAGAAGTCTGAGTGCCACCACTGAAGTAAGAAGCTGAGATCTTGAGGGGCCTGTAGCTTCACGTGCCAAAAACTGGAGGAGACTGATGCTGGGAGGGACAGCTACTGGGCAAACTGGATGTCTAACACCACCTATGGAGTGTGTGCACGTATGTGTGTCTGCTAGTCAACTTCCTACCTGCTCAACCAGAAGAGAGGAACGTGACCAAGCCATCCACGGTGGCGATGTGCACAGAGGTGCTGTTTCTCTCTACAACTACCTGAAAGGAGGTTATAGCCAGGTGGGGTCAATCTCTTCTCCCAAGTAACAAGTGACAGGACAAGAGGAAATGGCCTCAAGTTGTGCCAGGGGAGGTTTAGGTTGGATATTAGGAAAAATTTCTTTACCAAAAGGGTTATCAGGCATTGGAACAGGCTGCCCAGGGAGGCGGTGGAATCACCGTCCCTGGAGGTATTTAAAAGCCGGGCAGACGTGGTGCTGAGGGACATGGGTTAGGGGTGCTTTTGGCAGTATAGGTTTATGGTTGGACTCGATCTTGAAGGTCTCTTCCAATCCAAGTGATTCTACGATTCTGTGATTCTGATCATGCCGGTGCTGGGGGAAGCTCTGCCCTGTGCGGGGCAACACGTGCGGCTGTTCGCAGTGTGCGTACACACACAACTCCATCGGGAACACACACTCAGCCTTGCTGCTGCCCCGACCTGGACACACCAAACCACAGCAGCCTCCTATCAGGCTGGGAGAGGATGAATCCCCCAGGCCCCGCAGCCCACCAGGTTCAATTACCTCTGATGGAAGATCCTGGAAACATGATCAAAACGTTAACATTTTGGCTCCACACGTACTGACTTCTGTGTTGATGGAGGAACAGCTTCTTTTCTTCCCTAATGCAAGCATCACAAAGCAGAACCAAGGACCGCAGAGACTACACACCATTTGCACGTTCACTTCCAACTTCATCTACTTGGAGCAAGGAAGGGCGGTTTCACAACTCCGCAGCCGAATAGTAATTTGCCCTACTTCTCCTATTTTTATTGCTGTTTTGCAGCCATGAATAATGCTGTCTCCAAGAAATGGAAGTGAAAGCCACTCTGTTCTTGTCAGAATAATAATGGATATTGTGTTGGCAACTGCCCTTCTGCGCTGCACAACAGCATAAATAAAAGGAATTGGGAAAAGCCAACAGTACCTTAGTAAATAAAGCGTGTAAACTCACCTGCTTGCAAATAAGCGATAACCTCTACTGTTTGGTGTTTCAGCCCGGGCAACAAGAACAGCATAAACACTGTGTCTAAATCAAAGCGAGTCAATTCCACTGATCCTCAACTATGGAGAGAGGCACCAGCTGTTCAAGGAGGAGCGAAGTATAAGAGTGTAGTTTGTAAGATGTCAAGAATGCCTCCGCACATGGTTGTACAGACAGCAAGAGACTGAAGGATGGCCTTCTCCAAATCTCAGGTCAGTTCAATGCTGAGATATTAGCTTTGGCCTCACTATTGTTACTAGGAGAAGGCAAAATGTCAATCAGCAATGAAGGCAAAATGTCAAGTATCTGCTCCTTACGGCTTGGATTCACGGGTAGATTCTATTCGCAGAGGCTACACAGATCCACGCAGGGAAGGACTTCTTTCATGCTTTAGAAAATGGCTTCTCTTTGGACAGAAGAGCTCACTGTAGAGCACTAAGTGTGGAACGCGGTGTAGCTCCTACTCGTGATGAGGCATTAACGTGTCCAGCTAGACAGAGCCTGAGCCCTGGGCTAGCAGGATACAAAGCAGTTTTGGTGTGAATGATATCTGAATGCAGAGTGAGAAGTTATTCAAGACAAGAAAAAGCTCCAGAAGGTTGTCCCTAATGATGGAGGTCTTCAGTGAATAGCTGATGACTTGATGCATTGAATTTACAACCTTCTGAACCTCACAAAATACCCTGTATTTTCCTAAGCAGCAAGTGCTCTTAATACTATCAGGGAAAGAATATTTTTGTCACTTTAAAAAAAAAAACAACAAAGCAGGATCATAGGTGCATAATCCATCAGGCTACCATCCAGCTGTTCATGATTTTATAGGCACCAGGAAATGAGCAACAGAAACCACTACAGCAGGTGAAGAGAAGAAAAACTCTCGAGGTACACAGCGTGAGGACTACCCTTGGCCGTTCTGCTAGGACTGTTGTATACCACCCCTCTGCTCTCAGAGCGCAGGTTTCCCACCATTTCCCAGGGGCCAGAACCCACTTAGAGAAGCTGGTCTGACCCTTGGCAATGTCTCCACTTTTGCTACCTGGCTCTGTCAGGGCTTCCTCCACTGTTGCCCTCCCAAGGGACACCTCTTCCTTTGTAGCCAAAACCTATTTCAAGTGGGACTCCAGGATTCTACACACATCTTTTGGGGCATATTCATGAGAGAGAGAAGCTACCAAGAAGTACCCCAATTTTGCCTTTCCTGAAAAAAAAAAGCAGCATTCAGTTGTCTTTGGCATCAGTTGTTAGTTTCTAAGTAAAACATTTCTCCTTCTTGCTGTTCACATCGCAGGGGACCTTGATTCTTTTTCATACTTACTATGCCTGTTCAAAATCCAGAGATACACGTTCAGATCTGATCATCTGATACGTGCAGTAAAACACACATTAAGTGCATATAATTAAGTGTATAATATGTCTACCCATGATTTCACTACGAATTGGTGTCGTTTAAAAACCTGAAAAAAACATTTTTGCTTTTTATTCAGCTCTTTGTCTTCATACAAAAGACTCACACCAACACATTATTTAGTTAAACAAACTCAATATATTGTTGTCTCATCTGCAAAACCAACCAACTGTAAAAGAAGAGAAATGCATTTTTTCCTGTCTTTACACTAACACTAGTTATTATATATAACAATGTTTAAAATAATACAAATAATATGTAATTATTTCTGAGGACACATTTATCTCCAAGAGGAATTCGTTTTCAAGAGGAATGTTATACTTCCACTGTGCCATTAGACAACCCAAATACATTACATATTTTATTACCTTTACTCTGGATGGCCAATTATGCGAATATTGATTATATAGCTAAAGCACATCATCTACAAGAATCACAGCCACATCTTTCCTTACTCCTGAGGAGCACAGGGAATGTCTGGGCCTGACATATTTATCACAGGAAGCCCGATCCCATTACTTGGCCAAATTCACTGTATATTTCTTTCAGCTCAGGAATACGCCATAGTGCATGAATGAAGGGCTTACAAATTCAGCCACAGTATATTTCAAAAGATTACCGAGTTTTTGGCAGGTTTTTCTTAAGAGTGAGTGACCAGTGTTCAAAAAGTCTAGGACATTAAAGATTAAGGACACAATGATTTTTCAACGATTGGGTTTGTGACTAATTTATTAAGGTTATTTATCTAAACGCTTGTGTTCCTGGCTGCTTAAATACACAAACCAAACCCTGCGTGTTTCCCTTAACTTGCACATTGCTCCACACTTTTTTATCCTATTCACAAGCTGACCGATGAAATTACTGTGATATCACTACCGAGAGAGCAAGACATACTGGTTAGAGCACAAAATAAGAAACAGGACCCTTGGATTACATATCGAGCTCTGCCCTGATTTGTGGTGTAATCTTAGGAAAGTAATTGAGCGATCAGCACCGGCTTTTGATGCAAAGATCTAAACACCTCTGAAATCAATTTACATTTCCCCCATACGTACAAAGGTCATGAAAGCTCATTACTTTCCATAAATCATGTCAGATTATATAAATTTGGAGGAATTATCCCTGGGATTAAGAAAAATTATACGCTGCAATAATGTGGACATTAATGCTAAGCGTTACCTGCTTATTTCAGAAAAAAGTTGGTGAGCAGTTTAACGCTTCCAGTGTTATTGGGATGAAGCTCATTTTCCAGATTTACTTGTCTTTGATTTCCCTTCATCAAAAAGGGAGCATTTACCAATACAGCTGATGCCTCCAACCTGTACTTTACAGTGAGTAACACTTGGATGTATTTTACTATTACTTGCGGAATTTCCCATCATGTCAATGGAAAAGGCAAAATGTTTCAGAAAAGTAGAAATGGTCAAATGCAGATAATGCAACACGCTGACAGAAATGCCATTCATTGATATCAATTAGACAAGCAAGTATCTTTGCATGAAGAACGGCACAAAACCATTATCATCATCAACATACTTGTTTCTCCTTGTAGAATATTTCTATGTGAGCTGTATTAGGAAACTTCCACTAAGCCAACCCCCCAGAGGCATTTTAGCTGCTAAACTAGATGAATTAAGTTATTCCTGCTCAGTTACGTTCATTACATGACAGAATTTTCTTCCCCGAACACTCTAAAACAAAACTTTTCGTTCACAAATGTCCTAATACAACCTTTGCTGGCAGTCCTTTCAGTGACTGCCAAGCAGACCAAAAGTTTCCCTGAATATTACTTTATTTGCCTGCTTGGAAGTTCTACCTCCTGACCAGGCTCAAGCCCTCACTTTCTGCATATTCCATCCAAAGCTCAGACGTGGTTTAACAGTGGACGATGGCAGAACCAGCGTAGTGCACAGGTCGAGCTGGACGTGTAGGTGATCCTCACTGCCAGCAACCAAGAGATTTCCTAACGAACAGCCAGCCTCGGAGCACAGCAACGCCCACCTGCATTTAATGGCTGTTACATGAGCCAAATCCTCCATGGAACATGCACTGCATTAAGCTCCTAATTACTAGTTTCAATTGAAATGCTTTGACGACTGCTAAAACACTGAGAAATGATAACATAACAGAAGCTCTCAGGAAATGTTATTCTTAACACTCAAGAGATTATTGATTCCTCTCCCGAGGAGCAGCAACGTAACAGAGCTCCAACCTTAACTTAGGCAGACCCGTCTCTCAATTAAAAACAACAGTAAACATTTTAACCGTAACAAGAGACAACATCCATCACCCCCAAAGAATGCTTCAATTAATACAACCGTGGACTTCATTTGGTTGAACGTGGTATTTAAAATAGAATTCACGAGCTCTCTAATTTATGATAGGTTATTGGATAATTCTTGTTAATTATAGCTACACAATGTCAAAATTAATGATTTTCCCACCCTCTTTCAACTTGAGAATGAATTCATAACTTACATCAAGACTCAAAAGATGTGCAATTAATATTGTCAGTAACCACTTCACAAAAGAGATTTGTTAAAGGCAGGCATGTGGACTCAATTAGTGTATCAATTAATGCTGCTGTTACTTGATCTATAAATTATTGAAAAACTCGTAACTACTGCAAGGAAAACAAAGCAAATCCACTCCCCATCAATGAAATAAGCTCCTGACTGCGCCCCTTCTTCATTACTCTTTAGATCAAATTTGAATTTTGCTGGATTCCATGAATCTTAGCAATGCAATCAGAAAAATAAATGAACCTAAACCAACCTGACAACTTGAAATGCCTCATTACAGCACTCATGCTTTAATTGTTGTTAGGTGGTTGTAATGTGGAAAAATAAAGTCAAATAATAATAATTTAAAAATAATTAAGAAAATAATCAACCAACGTTGTCCACAACTCTTATTAATTTAAGCTGAAGTTCCAATCTAGAAATGAACCTGTACAAACTGCATTGAGATGTCTATGTATCAGCAAAATTGCAACTTTCACATCAACCAGAAACCTCCATCCCACTCTCAAATTTAGCAACGATTAGTCCAAACATTAGATTCAAACGAGGGCTAAGAAACCCAAAATAAGACTTTGGTAGCATTAGACACTTATGCTGAAAACTGAAAATTACAAAACATAACCTTGTTTAAAGGCTGCTTATCCCCCAAAGGCTTTTAAACTAACTAGGTACCTCCTGTTTGATCTTAGTGTGACTTGAGTTTTGCTTCTGGGGATGCAAAGGTTTTCCTTTAGATGGTTTGACAGACTCCACTCTCTCATTAGAGTTTAAAAGACCCAGGAAATAGATGTGACTCTGCCAGAGGCCTGATCTGATACACGTGAATGGTCCTGGAGCCACTGCACCCCTTTTAATTAGCAGCCGGACAGTTAAAAGGGGACACTTAACCCGAGAGGATCAAACTCGGATCTTCTACCAAGAAGAAAGCTCTGCTGCGCAACACCCTCTGCTGCGCTGGTGCAAGCAGGGTGATTCCTTACCTGGCATTAAACAGCCCCCTGAGCGGAGTCCGCCCTCGCTTTCCCTCCTCAGGCACAGCTTCCGAACTTGGAGATTCATTCAGCCAAAACCAAGTGCCCAACTCGCAGCTGTGAGGAGGCTTCTAGCTCTGGTAGAGACGTAGCACATCACACCCCCCTCGAAATTTCACGTTCCTACTGGCTAGTTACAGCAATCCCCGGCTTGGCGACCTGCCTGCTGCAAAATCTGTTTCCAGATGCCACGTGCTTCCCCACGCATTGACGTGGAAACCTATTAAATAAGGGAATTTCACCCATGGGGATCCTTAGCATCAGAGATCATTATATGCCGATTGTCAACATGCCTGAGCTACTCCTTGTCGCTTGCTTCCATTTCTAAAAGTCCCTGTCATTTTGAAAATTGACTCAAAAGTCTTGCTATAGGGGATATAATGAGAAAGGATTTTGCAAAAAAAAAAAAAAAATAAAAATCCTGTGCTTTAAATAGAATAATTACAGAATTTAAGTGCAAGAGGAAGAAATCAAATCTCTAGAAAAGTCTCCTGGCCTCCCCCAAGCAGATGCAGATCTACATTCAAATTTGGTAGCCTGGCTCACTTCTCTACTGACCGCCCATTTCAGCTTTACTGTTTAAGTTTAAATTTCTCAGGAAGGAATTTTTCTAGGCAGTTATCAGTGTGGATCCAACACTAATGCAACACATTTCCCCCAAAGAGGTTTCTAAATAATTTTTAATTCCAGTAGGCACAAGTAAATGTTTTCAATTTGATTCAATAATCCATACACGCTTATAAATTGGCTTTTCCCCCATGTACTACAAGGCAAACGTGGTTTATGTTTCTAACAACTTTGGCTAATAAAAAATTCTAATTTACTATCCTGAATGGTAAAGACACGTCATGTTTCTTCACCTCTGAATGAACCAGATGACATAAATAAATGAAGTAAAATCAACCTTTAAGAGCATTATCTGAATGACTAATTCTGTAAATGCTTCTTAAAGAACACATGATTTTTGGCGAACACAAAAAAAAAAAAGTCCTAGAATAGAGCTTTCTAAATCCTCTGAGAATTTTGCATGAGTTCCTTCTAGAGAGCAACATGAAACCTCTTCAGGATGTCCGCTAAAATTGTCCTCAAAAAAGATAATTACAACACAGTTACTAGCCAGTATCAGTTGAGAGTGGCATGAGGATGAGGACAGGAGGTGGGGGATGGCAGAAGTATAATCTCCTCTAATAGCATTTAGTGGGATAGGATACTCACAGGATAGAATCAGAGAATAGTTTAACTTGGAAGGGATATTAAAGATCACTGAGTTCCAACCCCCCTGCCCTGGGCAGGGACAACCTCCCACTAGACCAGGTTGCTCAAAGCCCCATCTAGCCTGGCCTCCAACACCAGGGATGGGACATCTGATGTCATGGGACATCATGGGAAGCTTCTCTGGGCAACCCATTCCAGTGCCTCACTACCCCCATGGTGAAAAATCTCTTCCTGAGATCCAATGCAAATCTCCCCTCTTCCAGTTTGAAGTCATGCCCCCTCGTCCTATCACTACATGCCCTTGGACAAAGTCCCTCTCCAGCTGTCTTGTAGGCCCCCTTCAGACACTGGAAGGCTGCTATAAGGTCTCCCCGGAGCCTTCTCTTCTCCAGGCTGAACTACCACAACTCTTCCAGCCTGTCCTCATAGCAGAGGTGCTCCAGCCCATGATCATCTTCATGATGATGGGTCCTCTGGACCCTCTCCAACAGGTCCATGTACTTCTTATGTTGGAGGCACCAGAGCTAGACAGAGCATTCCAGGTGGCATCTCACAAGAGCAGAGTAAAGTGTAGAAAGTAGAGCTGTGGGGGTCAGGATGAAACACGGGTCCTCAACTGGTAAGCATCTTCACAGTTCATGGAGCAAAAAGCTACAGTCTGGAAAGGAAGGGAGGTGCTCAGCTCACCTTCATTTTCAAAACTGCTCCGAGTCAGTTAAAACTCCTGCCCTCAGCTGGAAGTATCACCAGGAAGCATTTCTGGAGCACATGAAATTCTTGATCCATCAGATCAATATTGGCTGAATAAAAGGCAAAATTATAGTACTTGGGTTTTAATAGACTATTTTTAAGATTAACCAGGGTGATAATGTTAACAGAGAAAATTACAATTTGATATTATCATGTTAATATTGAACTTACCTATCATACATTAGAGTTTCACAGCTGCGATTCTACTTAAACAGCAGCTTCTGAGAGGATTTTGTATGTAAGTTCTTGTCCTAACTGTGGTAATAATCCTTCAGCGTTAGAACAGAATACTGCCTTACAAACCAGCGCTGACGACAACAGAGAGAGACCGAAGAGTTGACTATGAAAAGCTTATGGCTGTAAAACCCCTGTGCCTAATGAGAAGTGTTTTAAATGATCGCTTGTAAGAGAATCGCTTTGCATACGACTATGAAGAGAGACAAGTGTTCCCAACGCATAAAGCAAATATTTGGTAAAATACAGAACTTTGCAGGAGCATTTAATGCCACGTGCCCCATCTGCAGCAGAAATCAAACTATTTCCCCGTCACCAAAAAAATCACTAATCCTTGCAACAGAGACTAAAAGCGATCATAAGAAACTGTAGAAGAATGTCAAACACATCGTACCCTGCTGCAGGGAGTTAGTCCATCCCAGTAGCGGGACTTGGCATTCCCCCTCACTGAACATCATGAGACTCCTGCCGGACCCTTCCTCTAACCTGTCCAGAGAATTAAATTGTTTGCTTAAATAATGATGTTACAGTGCCCTTAACACAAGATAGGCACCACACCACAAACGCATGAGTGGCATCATCTGAATAACCACCATTTTCTTTTCAGCCATTGTACTTCAATGAGAACAGCAGCTCGCATGTATCTAAGATTTCATCATGGTTTATATTCATATACCTTAGGAATTAAGCTTTGTATTATTTCAATGCTTCAGATAAGAAACACTACCTTACTATACCCTTATACAGATACAGAGAGCGGTAAAGATTTAGCTGATGCTACCCAGAAGACTGATGCTGAGATCAGGAAAGAACCCTATCCCGTGCTCTTACTCCAATACTAATCCTCATCCCCTTCCAGTCACCCCGGATCTTCAGCGTGGGATACATCCAGGGGACAGGCATTCCGTTAGGCAGCTCTTACCACACTCACTGCTCCTTCTCAGCACAGCGCCGGGAACGGCAGCTGGCAGCAGAACTACCTGACGGGAGATAATACAGCAAAACAGCCCCCTCCCTGCTCAAAACACACCAGAGCTGAAATTCCTGTTTATACAGCAAAGACTAATTTCTTGGGAATACTCAGTTCCATTGCATAATCAAACTCATTGATTAGCAACGTTAGAAACTTCACATTAGTACTTGCTACCTGTCACTGCTCCCAGTTAATGAGCTCAGCGGAAAAAAGAAGAAAAAAAATATAAAAAAAAATCCCTGTTGTTCACATGTCCATCATTCACACTATACAGGGGAGGGCTCGTTGTTGAAATACACGTAAATATATACAATTCAATGACAAGGAAATGAGCACACCGAGTTTCTTTTGACTTTCATTATGTGGGATTTGAATAGCAAACGCTGTCTGAATTGTACACCTTGCCTGTGTAAGGTATTCACCGTACCGCGGGGCCCGCGGACGGCTGGATGTGATGGGATGTACTCAGACTTGCACACACAACACAGAACAAGATGAATTCCGGAGACGTGCTACTGCCATACGCTGTCCCTTCCAGTTCTTCAGGTACTTGCACACGCTGCAGGGAGCTCTGATGGCTGGCAAAGAACGTATTTTATACTTCTTGTCGGCAGTAAAGGTAATTCTCAGAATTTCCATTTGGGGAATAGAATCAGAATTTGTGCAGAGAAGCATTCAGTTATTACGATTTATGAAAATGTTTTTCAAAGTTGGGTGTTGAATATTTTATTAGCATAAACATCAAGTTCCTAAAACAGTTGTTTGCTGTTTTCAAAAGTTTCACCCTCCAGCACAAGAACTAACTTAGGAGGAGACATACATCAAAAATATGTTATCCGTACTGCAAAGAATTGCAATTTTTTCATTTCCTGCCTGCCCAAAAATACTGAATGATCACACAACCAAACCACCTTTACATTCTTTACTTCCCTTGGACACCTCTCTCAGATCACATTCTCATTTCCATCAAAGTTCCCCTGTTTTTGCCTTTCCAAACTACGGCTTTTTTTATCATAAATTAATCATTTTTTCCTTGTCAGTGTACACCCAGAGTAATCATAAGGATTCTAAACCATCTTCCAAATAAACACTTAGGTTTTTTTAATTACTGTGTCTCTTTTTAAAAACACCAATATAAAGGTTTCTGATACAAAAGCTATAGCAAACGCAAGGCCTTAATTAACAGTTTGGTAGAATCACTGCAGTAAAAGGTACAGCTGCCCAGAAGCTGAACAAGTTATCAGATACCTAAGATAATTAAAATTGACACCACACATACATGAGCAAAGACGAGAATTTTTTTTGTCTTAAAAAAAAGTAAAAACCCTCAGCAGTAAATGGCTAAATTATACATCCACAATAAGAAACAGAACAAGCTGAAAAGCTCGCGAGTTCAAATCTTGCTTCCTTAAGTATTAAAACTATTTATGCATGATTTTTTTCATTTTGTTTTCCTTATTTATTTGACCAATTCATATTAAATCTGTTTTCAATCTCAATTTCATTATCTCTATAGGCTTTAAAAGAAATCAAAGACAGCTATACAGAACAACAGGAATTACCACTAGAAATCAAGGTCTTGGCATCCAAGTTCATCAGTACTTAAAACAATGAGCAATAAAATACTAATAAAAACCAGATAAAAATCCCTACTAAAAATCTTTCCATACTCCTATTCATAAGCACCAAATTCATATCGTCCCATTTCTCATGCTTATCAATCCAAAGAACTGCCCTACAATATGATGTAAAAATGTAAAGACAAATATGAATTTATCCAACAATGCATTTATTCATAGCTTCCCCTTAATTTTGAATTTTCCTCCTCCCTGTTCATATCTCCTTTACCAGATTAGAGTTAGCCTCTCTATAGATTGCTATTGAGTTCTCTGTAAATTCACAAAATGTCAGTAAGATTCTACCTCCAGTAACAGAAAGCACATTTAAGCTTTGGTTAGTTCAAAACCAAGTAGAAACAAAGCCTTTAGAAGAAAATTTATTTATCAACAGATGAAAAAAAGTTATCTTTCACTACGAGCAATTTTTAAAACTGTATTTCAATTTGTGAAACAATTGCAATATATATAGAGACTAAAATTTAATGAACTTTAATACTTAAGTTCTTACTTACATTTTAAAGATATTTCAATAAGATATAGTTTTAATGTCAGAGAATCAAATCCAATGGTCCCAATACCAGACTTCCACTGGACTTAGCAATTTTACTTTCACTGAGCACACAAATAACAGAAGAATCGCAGATTTATAAAAGGTGGCTGATGTAGGAGCCGATTAAAGTACAAAATACATACAAACAAAGAAATGAGTCACTACCTTTCTTTTTGGAGTCTTTCTTTGTGCTGGTTTTAACAGCCACTTGAAGTTCTGTCTCAGTTGACATCCTATATCCTTAGTCCTCTTCACACAGATCCAGGATCTCGGTCAGGCTCATTTAGAACGTCTCTCCAAGAGAATAATTTAGCCTTTCAGATACTATAACCCAAACAGTTCATCTCATTCACTCCTCTTGAGTGCTGTTAAAGAAGAAAACAAAAAGTAATGGTCACTGTCCGAGTTTAAAACGTCAAAAAAAAAAAAAAAAAGAAGAAACCTATGAAGTTCTCCAATTACAGAGTCAATTGCCCACAATTTTAGATGCTTCAACACAGTCATCGAGTCCTGTTTGAGATGTTTTGGCACATCTGAGATGTCTTCACAGGCTAGAGACACCACACAAGGTACACAGAAGACCTGTGCTTCTGGATCAGCAGCTGGAGGAGAAAGACTACGATCCGGAAAGTGGCTGGAAATGTCACAAAAAGTAAGTAATTCTGCAAGGAGTCAATTCCTAAATGCAACAATCCCAAGGTAAAAACATGGTGCCAGATAGTAAGTTCGGATTTTTACTCCTCGAATGCTCTTTCAATGCTTTCGGTCCCCTACTTGAACAAAGACAAATGAAAAATGTATTCATTACTCATACTGAGAGCATCATACTTTGCCACTACTCTTGCTTATGATAATGTTTCCAGTGTAAAAGAACCTGCCTCCATGTAAGCAAAGCTGTAATTCTCAACACCCGCCTAGCAATTTTTCTTGGAAAGAACTTTGAAAATACAGTTAATTAAACCTATAAAATACAATTGGGGTAGGGGGCAAAAAAAAGAGATAACATTCAGGGAGCAAACTACAGCTTTACACAACAGGGGACCGCTGGGGAGATACAGAAATGCTGCGAACCCTCAGTGGGAAGTGCAGAAACGTGGCGGAGCAGGCTGAGGGAGGCAGGTAGGGGGATGGACAGGCTGTGGAGGCAAGGAATACACAAAGAATAAACAACCGAGCAAAGAATAAACCATTACTCCACTTCTTAACTGCCAGTCCCTCTCACTTTGAAGGATGAGCCACCTACTTCGGCCAGTCTGTTGAGGGCAGAGGACCATACCGTCCTGAAGCCATTTGTCATGATGTTCCCTCACTAAACGCATCTTCTTATTGCTCTTTCTTCCTGTGAGAAAGTTCTCATTATTAGCACAATTACAGTGAAGTCCATCTGGCCCGTCTGAACAGCTGCCCAGTTATTAAATAAGCATTTAATAAAGAAATTAACCCAGCCTATCAGCTGGTTAGCTGGCCAGAGATTAACCGCAGTTATAGTTTTTTAGTAATGTCCTTTCTCTGTCACTTAAGAAAGCAATACACTTCAAATATTAAAATAATTTTGACAGTTTAAATCACTTTTCACAGTAAGGGCCGTGAAGCCTCTAGTACTTTTAAATCCAAGCTCTTTTAACATTTTAAAATGGTTCAGTAACATTACACTACTACGCACAGTCTGAAGTGATTTAATATTGGTGAAGTGTGTCAGGGGCTTTCTTTAATAAGCTCTTCAAATCTGTATCTGTATTATAGAATATTCAGAGACAGCTTTTCAGAATCTGCTGAACTGATTTTGAAATGCAACGTGGCCTGTTCCTCCTCTACGGAGTCTAAGTCAGTGCCCCAGAACAAAAAAGAGGAAAAATAAAGCAACTTATCACTTGGGTTGGAAGAGACCTTCAAGATCATCGAGTCCAACCATAAACCTACACTGCCAAAACCACCCCTAAACCATGTCCCTCAGCACCACGTCTACCTCCGCCTACTTTTAAATACCTCCAGGGAAAGTTGCAGTGCTTCCTCAATACACCTCCTCAGAACATCCAAATAAACTAAAAACATTTTGATGAACGTTCTTTGTTAAGAAAAGAGTCAGAAAGGACAAAGCAAATGAGCAAAGAGAGAAAAGGAAGAAGGCAACAGCCCCCAAACTGACAATCCTTCAATCTAAAACGCTCTTTGGCCAGAGCCATGGCCATGGCCAGAGCGATGTCTCTGCCCCAGACACGGTGACGGTGGACACCACGCACGGTGACCGCGGGGCCCCGGCACGGATCAGCGCAGACACTGTGCTGCCAGGGAACCCCCTTGCCCTGCCGTCGACGGAGTCGCTCTTCTCTTATGCTTGAAAATCCCCCCCAGCCAACGGGGAGGAAAGCGCTGCAGAGAACAGATGTCCCTCGCAACCCCCATCTCCTTCCCCTCCCCCTGCACGCAACCTAATTTAATAATATTTAGTTTTACAGCGCAGTAGGGAGGCATCATCGGTCTTTAGAGCTCAACGGCACTTACTTAAAGCATCTCTCCGTCACAGCTGGATCGACAGTTCATTTTTCTAGAATTTGGATTCCTATTTGCCTGAAGGTTAACTGTGTAACTTTGCAAGAAGCACTAGCACGACCCACTTAAGAAAAATACTTATAATAGGTCCATTCATAATAAAACCAAAACAAAGAAAAGAACAAAAAAACACCCCCAAGGTCAAGAGTTAAGCAAGTTTTAATGTCTCAGAAGACTGTTTAGGGTGCAAAGCATCAAGCATGTCATCTCCTGCTGTCAGCTACTTTCAACAGGATAGCTGAAAGAGCAGCATCTGAGTGGCATCGAATATTTTAGAATAACAACATATGACTGCTATCTCATTTGAAACTCTCCCGAAAAGCTGTATCCCCTCGGGGCTATCTCACCGAGTAATATTTTTTAAAATAAATGCATGTCTATTTTTGGACAGGTTCACATATTGATTTACTTTAAAACCTAATCAGGTCAGACTCTCGCAGGCTCATAGATCCTTGAATAAAGTAATAGGTATCTTTGTAAAGGAGCACATAAACATCTGTCAGATGCAAGCTATAGTTCAAACTGAATTTGCTACAGAGAACATTCCTCCAAAAAGTAGAGGTCTTGATGTAACCTACATTAGTAAACTTTCATATAGTGTCCATATTTCAGCCATTTATTACCCAGATGAGAATGGCAGTCAATCTGCTCTTCACCGCAACAGCTTTTATTGTCTCCTCCAATCTAGGTCACCGTCGTTAAATACTACGCGCTCCCAACTGTGGGAAGTACCGCAGCATGTGTTTTATCAATGAGGTAACTCTTTTCTTTGATCAGTTCTGCCACATTTCTCTCCCTGCTCCACAGGCAAAATTTTGTTAGCTGCATTTAAAAAAAAATAATAAATCCATCATCTTACACATCCACTCTAACGATCTTCTTGTGTGTCTTGTTACTGTTCCAGCTATTACAGTGTTATGTGTATGCCTCAGCTTTTCCTAAAGAGGATTCAGAGCTCTTCGTTTTAACAAAATACTGACATTTTCTGTTCCCTTATTAAGTAGTTACAGTAGGAACACAATCAGCGCATTCTGGAATTAACTGGCTTTTAATTCCAAGAGAAGTCTTAAGCCTGCATTCTGTATTACTCCTACGCCGGCATAAAACCTAAAGCCTTAGTGAAGAATTTTTTTTTTTTTTGTAAATTCACTTTGCAGTTAGGATTAACACACGTTGGACCTTTTATGCGCAGGGAAATTCGTCACATGCTCCATCCGCCTCCCCCACGCATTTGTAAAACAACGATTTCTGTCAAATCATTTGTCTTTTCAGCCACGCTTGAGCGAGCTCATGAAGGGGTTATTAGGCGACTTCCCCTGGCCCGAGTTATGAAGGAGGTCAGACAAGACGATCATAAGACTTCCCCCGTGGCTTTAAAACACATGAATTTATTAATTTTCTTTAGGGCTTCAAAACTTAAGAAATTCCCTCCCCTGAAACCAGTTTCCATCTGCTTATGTAAAGCAAAAGCAGTTTTAGAAAGGATTTGTAACTAAGCCCTGGCATTCCCTAGGTATTTAAGTTCTCCAGAGCCCCAAAGTGGGATCTGACAAGAGGATGGTACCTCCCACACCCGGGTTTGACAAAACAAAAGCCACGCCACCATCCTTAGCTCCTGCTTTTATACCTCTCAAGTCTTGCAATCCATTTCCTTTCCTCCAAAGCACCCAATATAGTCCTCTCTTAAGGAACGTTGATGCACATAATTTTGCAGGTGTTTAACAAAGCCCAAACATATTAAAAGGGCAAAATAAAAGTGAGAAAAATTATTTTAAAAGTGCTACGATCCTAAAAAACTGCAGAGTTGGAGCACGAAGGGCTGCTACCCAGGGAGAAAAATGTTACTTATCAACTTCTCATCTGACCATGAAGCCTACCACAGAGAGCTTCAGTGGGGCTGCACGTGAACAGACGGTGAAAAAACCCACATTTGCCACCAGTGTCCTTTGTACCCTCCAGAGAGGGGAGACCATGGAACCCTTTGGAGCTGCTCACACTGCTTCCTACTCATCAGCTTATTTCCCTAATGGTCAGGTCTTGCGAACATCCTGCAGGAAGCTACGTGGTGTCAGAGTATTAATCTCTTACCGAAGGCACTACACTAATTCCAAACTGAGACCTGAGGGACTGGTCCAAAACCCACTGGAATACTTTAGCTAACAGGACCTGTAAGTAAAAACCAGAAAACAAAGCAGGCGAGGTAAAAGAGAGAGTTGATAAGATACTGCCACGGAGGAGAAAACGAGGAGGCAAGGAAAAACAAACGGGGGAAGCTGGCTGTGTATATACTTCATTAAAGCAAATTCTAGACCAACGTGTTTAGCAGTACAATCTAAGCAGCTCGCGCATTAAAATTCTGGCTAGCCTGCAAAAGAAAACAACCTCCATTATACTGTTGCGTGTGCCCAGTCTCTCTTCTCTAGTTTTGCCGTTTGGCCACAGAGCAGCACAATAAACTGTTCCTGGTGACAAAGTCAAATGAGTCTGTCACGGCATCGCACGTCAGTCGCTGCCTCTCCCTGCAGTTTCCTGTACCGGCTACAGAGACACCAGTAAGGTGGAACGGGAGCTTACTGGTCATTAACTGGTTCACAGGCACTAAACCAAGATCCTACAAGAATTCATTCCCTCAGCAGACAGGTGGAAAGCAGAGTGCCCAGTTCAGCTCCTCGGATCTCCCCTTGCCAACTGCAAACCCTCCTCCAAAACACCCCACTTCTCCTTCTACCTCCCCGAGGCTCACAAAAACTCACAACCACCTCCATATATCACACTCGGTTTTCTTTTGCTCTAAAATGAGCAAGGATCCCCTCCGCCTCCGACTTCCATACACTCTGATAAAGGGAAGAGACTTATGTGCTTGACTATGCCACCTGTACTATGTCTGTAATGAGATACCACAACGATACTTCCCAGTTAACCCTTTTTAATTCTTCTGATGTCCGAAAACTACTCAAACCATAACATTTAATTTCCTGTTGTATACAGTTGCTATTTGTTTAGCTGGATTTATAAAACACTTCTCTCAGCTCCTGAAAACAGGAAGCTCTTTTTTAAAAAAAAACAAAACACTACATGTAACTAAGGCCAATAACACATTTTATTAAATTTATTGTGGTTTACAACATGCTTCATTATTCTATCTCTAGGGCATCATTCAGGCGTGCTACCCAGTTCCTCAGATGGTGTAAATAGCAGCACTGAAGCTGATTTACCACTAGAAGAGCATCTTGCCAAAAAATTGACCTATAAAATATTTCCAAAGTAAGATGTTTATTAGTATTCCAATGACAGCAGGAATAATTACCAAAATTCCTCCTGGAAAACTCTCCGTGTAGCAGAGAATCCTACGCTCTACCTCACCAATTATTCACCACAAGTGCTGTGAATTTCCTACTCATAGAATATGCTGACTGGATTAAAAATGATGCTTTTCACAGGAATTAATTGATTTCATCAACATTTTTAATGGGAAACCACTAACATTTCACTTTAATACTACAGTTTCTATTTCATATTATAGAGGACAGGATTCTGGAAACAAAGACAAAACAGAAGACATCGACCTTGCTTTAACAGGATTTGTGATATATTCAGAAGTGCGCCATTTTGCATTCAGGAAAAACTATGTGATGTCGGTTCATAATTTCTCTTAGGAAGGATATTCACATACTTTTAAGAAAAACTGCTAAATTTGAGCCAGTCTTCAAAGACCAATAGACAAGTATCTGTATTTCTTCCTTTCAGCGCTTTCAACATGAAATTATTTATGCAATGACAGTGTAAAACTTAAAAAAAACCCCAAAACCAACCAAAAAACAAACCAACAAACGAACCCAAAAGCCACAAAAGACACCCAAACTGAGAACCCAGGACTTGCTGCTCTCCCCTATTCTGCTCTATCGCTGCGCAGAGCTAGGGCTGTGTAATTCCAGTGCTGCTCCAGTGGTCCCTCCAGTTGGTCTCAGTCTGATTTCCAGCAATCGGGTATCAGCTTCAAACTCTGTGAAATAACCTTTAACATCCCTTCCACTGGTTTTGTTACCACCCACCTCTTCTTTGAGCTGGGTGGATACCCAGGAGCATCATCACGCAACGCAAGCAGCGTTGCTTTCAAGAGCCTTGCGAGGCTAGAAGGGACAGGATCAACCCCCAAACCTACTGAAAATTAAAAGGCTGGAAATCAAAACATAAATTACAATTACTAAAACCAGTGGTGGCAGTGCTTCATGCCTTCAGTTCCGTAAGAAAGCACGCAAGCCTGTCGGACAAGTGCATCGCAGCCTTGAACGGAACAAGTCAGTCCTAGGAAAGGCTAGACACACACAGACTTCCCGGCACTCTCCTGCTGGACCCTGGGAAGGCAGGGATACAGGGGCTCATGTTTGCTTCTCCTCTGCCTGCGTAGCAGGGAATGCAAACCCAGCCCAGGGAGTTGAAAATGACTGACGAAGCTGTTGTGTGCTGGGGGGGTGTAAGTACAACACGCGTCATTACTTTAAGCATAGTTTTCTGCTCCGAGATGCAAAACTCCACTCAAAGTGCCATTTGTAAGCTTTTGCAGGGTATTACACGCACAAAAAAAAAAAAGAGCATTGCCACTGAACAAAACAGGCTTAGAAACCTCACATCACTCTTTCGACAGTGAGAGGCTGCTACGTTACCAGATAACACAGGAAGTCGTTCAGATCGGACTAGAGATTCCCTGTGCTCAGTGAAACTGAATTACCTAAATGCTTTTCCTATATGAATTGCATTACGCCAAGACTTTACTATACCCAGATTACTACACCGCTGACCCTGAAGCAGATAAGAAGGATTTCTGATAACGCTGTGGTAGAGCAAACAAGAAACAAAACTCACGACTGCTACAAACACTGCCCAGGCACAGCCCGACCGCGAGCCGAGTTCCATGAGCAGAAAACTGCCTTACCTCCATTAAAGTCAATAAAGCCACACCAGCACAAAATCAATAGCGTTACATTTGACTTATATTGGCGTAACTCCATTGATTTTAATGGAGTTGGAGTTACACCAATTTTATGCTGGTGTATCTGCATTAGTGTCAGTGAAGTTATGCCGGCGTGACTGATGTAAACAACACCAGACCAACCAACCCCTCTATGTCTAAAATTCAATGTCATTAACTCCAAAGCAACAAGAAAATGCAAATCTGTACGTTACCAAACCAGGGTCTTTGGAATTTATTTGTGCAAAGCAGAAGAACGGCTCTTTTGCGATCCTCTCGACACCAAAGGAACAGAGTGAAGACTAAGAAGGGAAAAAGGACAAAGTACACAGTTGGGATCACAGTATTCTGTAATTAGAGCTGTTAAATGATTACTAAAGCGCAGTGGTGCAATCATCACGCCGAAGGAAAGGGAGAAGTGTGCAGTCAGGAGCATCACCAGGGAGAAGGTAAAAGCAATGTCAGAGACACCACGTTTTATATTTAAATGCAAATTCCTCACAATCAGAATCTGTGCCTTCTAATCGGAAGAAAAGGTTATGGAATTAAATGTCTCACATCCTGGACAGCTCAGCATGTTTTCCAGTGGCACAGCAAGTTGAAGGCAACTTATTCATCTCTTGTCCTTTACAGAAATACCTTAATTCAGCTCTTTTTTTTTTTTTTTTTTTCATTTTTAATATTGCAAGTGAGTCTGAACTGGGACTCACCCTCTCATTCTCTTTAAATAAAATACAGCACAATACGTACGCAATATCTAACTTAAGCTACACTTTGAAATCTGAAGTAGAGCTTGAAGTGGTGCTTTACACCAGCCTTCTTAACGGTCGTGAATTTTGCACCAACTTTTTCAGGTCCATTTGAGATTTGCTCAGGCACACAAGTTAACCTATACATCCTGCCCTTCAGTTTTCGGAATGGTTCCCGACATTACAGCAAAGCAAACTTTCCTAATGTCAACAACAACAAACCCCCCCTCTGCCAAGATCTTTACTCACTGCTATTTTTCAACACTCAGCCCTTGTTCCCTGACAGTTAAGTATTAGGAAAACTAATCAGAGGACTTCACCTCGCTGTAAACGGACTTTTGATTTATTACACCAAACCCAACCACCAGACTTCTGCCGAAGTTCATTGACTAGCAGAGCAAAGGGGAAAAAGCAAGAAGCTTTCTGGAACTCTAAGGATGAATATACAAATATAAACAAAAATTATTTTTACTTTGTTGTTCCACAACTGACAAATATCGATATTTTAAATAGCCTGGAAAATGAGTTTTAGCTACAGAAATACTTTGACAATTCCATTTAAATACTCCAGTCTTCAGACCAGCAATGTCACTCATGAAGGTAATTCCACACGACTGCTGAGACAAACAGCAGGCAGACTTCTGAACGATACCAAACAGAAGTATTTCAGAATGGCTGTTGGGATTTTACTGGAGAAATTGCAAACCAGGAATAATTTTATTTCATTCACTTAACCGTTCTCATCTCATTTGTGAATGCAGTGCCTTGTATCTGATTATGTTACACACCGCTCCGCAAATGCCTCTGCTTTAGATCAGTGAGAATGTTAACCACTTTACAAGGGCAGAAGCACCTCCCACAAGAAGTCAAGTTCTACATGTTTTCTCTTTGTGGGTAAGATTCAGCAGTGCCTGTAAATAATAAAAGACAGCACTCTTCCCACAGCTGGAAAACATAGTGTAGGGGGGGAAAACCCACCACCCAACAATCTAATCCTTGAAACTGCATGGGCCAGGTGTTGTTTTCTGTGTCATAATCCCATACAGAGAAGCTTCCATACAGGGAAACACACCGGTCTCCACTCTGCTATAACCATGCAACTGGAGAGGTCTACATGACCACATCACACACCTACAGACTCAAGGTCTAAGTGATCACGTTAGGGACCCTGTAAAAGAAAATACCCAAAAGAAAAAAATCAAGCCGCTGCCAGGCGGAAAAAAAAATACTCTCAATTATTCAGATGGGCAACTCTAAAGCAGCTAAACGAGTACATGGACCTGCACGAGTGGCAACACATCACAAAACCATGCTTATTTTCTAAACATTTTTAAAAATCACCCCAGTAGCATGCAGTGAGGAACCATTCACCTTCTACTGTCATGCTACAGTTTATTCTCTCTTGGAAGCAATTACAGGACAAATGCCAAGCTACAGAAGGTATTTTTCCAGCAGCAGCATCTGGCTTCTTGGCAGACTCCTCAGGCAATTTTATTGGAAGCTATAGAGATGCTATTGGGTCAGGCCTAGTCATATTGCTCACGAGCTGTCTGGCAGTTTCTTCTTCCTAGATATCATAATCCTTCTGATTTACCTTGAAGGAATTAGCACACTTTTATCCATTTCAAAAACAGTTGACCTGCAAGGCATTTAGGGGCTATCCAGAGAGACATGGTAAAAGTCACTGGTCTAAATCTGCCTACCTTCAAGCCAGCAACATTTCAGCATCCCTTGCCTAATGCATCATCAAGAAAACAAGTGCAAAAACTGTGTGTGTGTGTGTGTGTGTGTGTGTGTGTGTGTGTGTGTCTCTCACTGGTAAATTGAATGCATTCCTTACAATTAAAGGAAAAAACGTAAAATGCATGAAAAATTAATTAGTAAAAAAAAAGGTACAATCTGTGCCTTCATTTAATATGAACTGCTCCCATATTGTGAAGACAGTACCGTGCTGTATCTGCAGCAAGGGAGAGCGCGCATGAAGTCAAGGAATGCTTCTGGCAGACAGCGGGCATAAACTGAAATACAAGGGGATCCCCTAAGTCAATGGAAGGAAAACAATTCCTGGGAATCTGCTTCTTGCAATTCCTCTGTCAGACGCAGCGCCTCATAAAGACAGCCCATGTCCTTTGCTCTCCCTACTGCCTGTCCCTTCCCCCTCTCCAACCCCAGCAGCAAAGATCTGCATTATTCTGCAGCTGTGATCATGATTAATCCTCACCCAGAAGGATGAAAGACAGGATGCTGGTTTTACGCCCCCCCCCCCTTTGCATACCAACAAAATCAAGCCCACGATGAAAAGGCTTTATATGTCCGTTTAGAGCAGTTCTCTCAAATCAATACAGAGAGAGGGGACAGACTGCTATAGTAAGCGCATTTATAGTCCATAACTCAGGTGGGATCCTCCTTTGTTAGAAGACTTCTGTCCAATTACTTACAAGAAAGATACTCATAATTAAAAAAAAAAAAATAACTGAGATGTGTTCATTACAACTACTTCCCCGCCCCCAAAGATATGTCTGGATGTCTTCTTGTTTCTCCCCTTTTATTTTCTTTCTAGAGTTTGCAGAGAGGTTAGAGGAAGAAACTCCCAGAAAATCCTGTACCAGGTTATTTTCTAGAAAGAAAGGTCCTAATACCCAAAGGTAAATATTACAGGTACAAGAAATGTACTCTATAAATTAATAACGGGCTATGGATCTTGGATTTTCAGTAACAGGAGCACACTGAGCAACGTAAGTGCAGATTGACAGCGCTAAGAAAGACGCACATACCCAGGTCAAACAAAAAGCCAAGCAGAGCTCTGTCATCAGCAGAGTGCAACTAAATCCAACCAGACAGAGAATTCAAACTTGGCTAATACGAATTGACTAATACAATTCCATTTTATGCAGGGCAAAACTAATTCTGATTACAGGCCAGTGGTTCTTGCACATTCTAAATTTAGGTATCATTAGGGCCAGGTGAACCGTTAAGTGAACTAATCTGAATTTTATCCGTATCAAAGATTCGTACTGTCCACAAATTAACTTCTCAGATTTAAACCATGTATTCCCTCTCATTACCTCATGCATCTTTCGCATATCCTCATTCGTTAATTAAAATTTCTGCACAATCACAGCACACATTGACAATGCAGCCTGGGTTTTAAAATGCCGTTTAACGGAACACACTGAAAAAATCGATTATTTAGGCTCCAGTACCTGAACTGAAGGTTTTGGCAACCTAGAAACCAAGCCATATTTTAGAGGAGAGGTAGCACAGATTGCCTTGTTTACAAGGTGGTTTCTGCAAAGTACAAAGCCATCTCAGTGATCAGGCGAACATTTCACCACACGCTGAAGACTAAACTTCCAGTGATGCCCTAGATTTCACTGCCTACACAAATGAGATGAAAGTTGCACACGCAGGCAAACAGAGGGCTTCCTGGGTATGGCGGAGACCTAAAATATTTTTATAAACTGTCTTTGACTATACAGTCTCAACAAGGCCTGTAAGTTGAGAGAGTAATCGGGAATAACCATCAAATGGGTATACTTCAGTACAGCAAAAGAAAATGAATTAAAAATACATGCAAAATGTTGATCTACCTTGTATACTTCTCTCCCAAAACACCTGCTACACTTAAAACAACCTACACTATACGCAGTGATAACATAACCTAATCTGAAATAAAGCCTCTGCTATGATGAAAAACTTAGTTGTTGAGCCAGCCAAGTTTAAAGCCAAAAGGTGAAGGATACTTAATCCAATTAAAATGAGAGGGAATTTCGGAATGCGGAATTTAATTACTCCACTTGGAAGGCAGCCAGGACCACTGGGTTAAGCACCCTTGTGAAAGGGCCGCAGGAACTCCAGCAACTACCAGGGGTCAGGTCCTCGGCTCGATTCCTCCTTGGAGCGGGGCATCCTTGGCTGCCCCTTATCCTCTAGCCGAGCCCGCGGGAAGAACGCCAGCTCCTAAATTACAGCATTTCCAGCAGCTCCTTGGGCAGGTCTGGTCTTGCCCAGCTCATGAAACCACGCAGGTTCTCAGTACCATACAGTGATACCATAGGTGACGGCCAAATTAAAGCCGTTTGGATAAATACGCGTCCAGTGAAGTTATTGCCTATGCGTCACTTTAACATTTTTGTTTGTTTTGGTTTTTTTCAGTTCCACAGATTAAATAGCAGGCAGCAGTAATATTAGTTTTGGAAGACATGTGATGTTTGTTACCCACTCAAGTTAATTAATGAAAATAATGACAGAGTTACAAAAATCAGAGATGATTCAAAACTTCCAAGACCATCCTACCCATCTCCCTGCCAAGAAGGATTGGTTCTTAACAGCACATTCTTCTGTTCTTCATCAAACTTAAAATGACACCAGCAGGAAGAGTCGCATCTCCTTCCTTCAGAGGTGTTCATACGTTCCGACTGATTCCGAGGAAGAAGTAAACCCCAGAACAGAGGTTCTGCCAACTATATATCAGTATTCTGAGTTAACTGCTAGGAGATTATCTTGAACAATTACTCTCCCATCCCTTACCGCACACATATCCCAAATACCTGTAATCCTCACATAGCTCAACTCTATCAGTGTTAAACCAATCTATCCCCTTTAGGTAAGATCTAATGGTAAAAATCACATACCACTGGGTTTATAACCCAGACTATTACAGTCTCCATTATTCAATATTGCTTATTATTTTGTACTTACAAAGTCAGGGAGATGTGATTTTATTGCTTGCAAATCATTCTTACATTAGTCTTACGCTGTTATAATTTCACTCTGCTTTTCCAGATAAGCTTTTTGCTTTCTGCATATTTAAATAGTAACTCTAATTATCCCTACTTGATTGCCCTCCTCTTGCAAAGCCTTTCCACAGTGAATTCTTCATCCTGCTTAGGTTTTTAAAAAAAACCAAGATACATCATACTCTTTAATTTTAATAACAGCATAGAGGAGTTTCTCTTTTTTTGAAAAACATGCATACTGGGTTCCATCTTCAGATATGTTTTTTCCAAAAACACAGCAAGAAGGGCAAGATTGCCGATTATTGCATTGGTAACAGTACAGAACAGTGCCTAGCAATAAAGTCAATTAAAAAAAAACCAAACAAGAAAAAGCAAAAAAGACTACTGACATGGTATCAGATCAGCAAAGAAAAGTTTTGTTCCTTGTCTAAAAACAGTGCTTCCTTTGCAAGCTATGCTTATAAGAGTTTTTTGGATTTATTTCCAACTACAGTCACAGGAAACTCTTAATACTTCTAGCTCACAGGTACACAGCTATGTAGTAGCTACAATTCATTATATATCATACATTAACTCAGACAATCCATTCAAAGAAATGCACATTACAGTAGCCCAAAACACAACAATAAATTTCCAGTCAAAACTAATGTTTCTTACAGGAATTTTATTAGACTTTTTGGTCATTTTTTGTAGACATTTTGCCCTTTTGGTGACCGACAAGGTATTTTGGTTGAAGTATAATAGCGTTTGGAAACATCACGTGGTGGTGTTCAAGTTGCCTGACGTTTCCCCATTATGAATTCTCATTTTAGCTTCCTACAACTTTACCGAACTGAAGTGTATCTACTGGAGCCAAGGTCTCTCATGCCGCATCACAGAAGCGATGATACGTACAGTTCAGTCTCCACGACCCTGTCCTGCTGCCCCGAGGCACGAGATCATCCCTTCCTCCTCCTCCATCGCTTATCGAGGAGGAAAGTTTCCCACAGACAAAGACTTTACCACGCCGTCCTGGTCCTGACCCTCCAGTACAGACATGATCTTCTGCACCGAGACTTCACGTGAAAAGGAAAGTTACTATGTGACCCCACACACCGTTTTACATTCAGTTATCTTCCATCTGGCCAACATTAAATTTAGCATTTCTTTACTGGATGTGCTTGGCTCTGCAATAGTAATTTACATTTTTATGTACGTGTGTAATAACATAGAGGAAAAAGAGGCAACACAGGTGCTCCCCAACCATATTGCAGTGTCTTCTTGCATTCGTCTTGCAATCTGCGTTCTTTCACCCCTACTCCTGCAAAAGTTATTTTAGAACAATGCGGCAAGAGTCTGGCAGAAGTGACTATCTCTCAAAGAAGACTTTGGCAGAGAAGAAAAACAGGAGGTCCAGCTGTAACTGTGACTTTCAGGTCTGTGTCAAAGCGGTATCAAAAATTGACATCTTTGAGCCAAAGACTCTCCTTAGGAAACTTGACATTCCAAAGGAACGTGACATGGCCAAGGAAAAAAGCTTCTCTCTCATCTCCTTGGTTCCTCTCCACAAACGATACACTGACAACTGGTAGTAGTTTATCTACCACTACCTCACATGCACGACAAAGTGCCACGGTCACTCCTGAACCAGCTGGTTTCAGGTACAGCACCGGTGAGAAAGCATGGTGGCAGGCGTACTGGGTCTACAAGCTCTAGCAAGTCAATCAACTGGGGCTGACCTCACCCAACTCACCAACTGGGAAGAAACTCCTGCTGCTGTGCACACCCAGCACCAGGATGCGCTGAGAAGCAGCCTGGTTGAAGAAGGCAAGACTGTTTGTCAGTTTAGTTTCCCCATAAGGAGGCTCGCTCAAAATCTTGTAACTGCCCAAAATGATAGAGAGGTCACAAGGGCAAGTTCAGAACACCTGCAATACAGCCTCTGGTTCAGACAGACAAGAAAGGATATCTATGTTCTGGATGGGGTTTTATTTTCCTTTTATTTTCTCCAGATTGATGACTTTGAAAGGAACATATGCCTTGAGACCCACAGTAGAGATGTCCCACTGTGATTTATGGTTTACTCCACTAGAATGCTACCTTTCTGGTAAGAGCAGAAAGAAGCACATCGATTCTGCCGGCCGGGTCCACCTTCAGGGACTGAACCTGTGCTGGAGTCAGCACCAGGAGCCTGGAGATGGCTCCTCATCAGAGCAGAACGGTGCGGAAACAACGCGCGGAGAGTAACTGAGACAGAGCCACAGCGACCTTCAGAAAAAATCTTCACAAAGTTGGCCGCGATTTAAAAGAAAGTTACATTGGTAACAAATATGTTAAGAGGTTGAACGTCTTCTCAAAGCAAGTGCTTCACATTAATAAAAGCCTTTATCTTTTTTTTCAGCAAGACTTAGCCTTCCTATCAGGACAGGAGCGCAACTGAAGAACAATTGATGCCACCAGTTCATAAGCAAACACAGGTGAGGATGCCCAGCCTTTTAGCAGCAAAGTAACCCTCTGCCCGCCTATTCCAGACCAAAACATCCAGAATATTATTGAAATAATAGTTCTGTTTGAAGCTCAGTAACTCCCAGATTTTTATACAGGCAGTAATTCGGTTCTATTTTTATCCATTAAAGAACATTTGGTTTAACAGATTGAAAAAGTTCATTCACGGCTTTGTATCTATACGACTGTTACAAACCCTCCCCCCTGCTGCCCATATAACTGACCAAATCCAGTCAGAAATACATTTACATGTTATTGAAGATATTTAAAAATCATCATTAACATGTGTGATTTCATCTTATTTTACTTATGTGTTCAAAGCGGTACCCTGAATACCATTTCTACAGGAATTGACGGCCAAATATTACCAAGTTCCAATTTTACTCTCTATTTAAAAATATCCTGGCAGCATTCAGGCAAATTAAATTTAAAATTAAACTTAAAGCAAAGCCTTTGCATGCCACCGTAATATTTCAGGCAACAGTTTCAAGAGAGAGAAGGCAGAAAACAGACTGTGCATATACTATAGTTCAAAATAGATTCCTCGTGTCAAATGGCATAATTTTTCCTTTTTTTCCATTAAAGAGTTATTTTAAGTCTTCTGCTGAATATATTTACATGCATAATGCAACTTTTTCAGTAGTTCTCTTTAAATTACTATATATGCTTTAACACTGCATACACTAATAGCGTACACATACATACAAATCCACACATAAATGTATGCACCCATGCACACAATATTCATGCAAAACAGAATTAATGGAAGTTTTTGACTGGATGCTACCCCCTGTAAACGTGTTAAATGTGAACAGTGCTCATGGCTGACTTCATTAACTAAAAATGCTGCTGTTGTCTGCACAATTCGTGTTGCTCACATAAGAATGGGTGACATGTAAAAATGTTATTTTACAGACGTGGTTCTTTTCAATTTACCATCAGGGTCTCTCTCCACTAGGAAACTCAACAGTCACTAACTACAATCCTCATAGAATAACTTGAGCCCAGACCTCACTCAGCACCTGGAGATAAAACTCTGCAGGCAGTCTTCTCCAAGAAAATGAAGAGGGAAGGAAAAAAAACCCCAAAACCCCACCCACCAAAGCAACAGACCAAAGAAGCAAACAAACAAAAAAAAATGGAGAAAATAAAATAGAAAGGTTTTGACTGAGCTCCAAACACACATTCTTACATTTTGTCATGGAAAAATGGTATCCCAAAAGCCAGTCCATTGTGACTGACAAACACCTCAAGAGAAGAGGCATTATACTGAGAGTAGCAGCTAATGTCACTGTAGATAACTCTTCTCACAACTTCAGCTGTTCGTCACCACCTTCTTCTTCAGTCCTTTTCCTAAAATCCCTAGCACCAGAGTATCTGCAGTCTGGGAAATCTGCTCACATCCAGTCTGAAAGCAAGTCTGAACTCCCACACCAAGCATGGAATTTTGCTTTCTCAATTAAGTTTGGACCTCATGCCCCCATTACAGGTTGATGCAGCACTTGATAAACAGATACAATTAAGAGATTAACTTCAAAACCACATCATTTCTCCAAACTAAACCACTAGCATTGGTACAGCCATCATTCCCTGAAACATTCCAGGACTTCACTCTACCGTAGCTGTACCAGCTGCCTCTTCTTCAAATATCTACAACATCCAACTCCTTCAGAGACCATAAATAGTAATTTATTGCTATTACAGTGTATTATGCTTACAAATACTTACATTATTTATGCCTTTAAAATTTCTGGGCAGGTCCATCACTTGTTTCGTTTCCCTTCCATTTCCCTGTGCCATACCTAACTTTCCAGGGGGCCTCACCACCTCCCTGCCAACAGGGCCCCCCACCCCTCGGTGTACAAACTATTTTGGTTTCAAAGATCTCTCCTATGCTGGGTAAGTTTTCAGCAGCAACTTAAGGCCTTTAAATTCTTTTCTGTAACCTCTGTGTTAGTTTATCAGAGTAGTCATTAAGCCTGGGCACTTTGAGGCTGATGCGTATATCTAAGCTAGCCCACTTCGAGCTAATTGGTTCAATTTACCATTCTCCAAGCACTGGCAGTCCTCATTCAAGCCAAGTGTGAAAGTTTTTAAATTAGCTTTCACAGTTTGATTCACAGACAGCAAATGCAAAATGGCACAGGATTAATTTTTTCCCCCAACAACACAGTGCAACAAAATAGCCCAAAGGCTATTTTAGTTCATTTGCTCTAACTATTAGGGAAGATTCACAGCACAGAGAGTGCTCCAACAGAGACAAAAGCTCCAGAGGACTTTCAAAGCTTAATATTGCCCCTATTAATTAAAGTACCATACGTTTTTACAGCCTTTCCACTTTGTCACTAGATGCTAAAATGGAAGCCTAGACCGTTTAAGACAAGCCACACTGATTATCGCTTAAAAGATGAACATATCAATACATTTCTCTCACTTTTATTACAGATTACATTGTTAATATTTAATAAACTCTGGTATTGGACTGTAAAATGGTCTATATAGAAATCCACATTTTCCTTGGGAAAGCACAAATCTTGACTTCACACGTAATCTGACAGTGTCTCTTTTGATCGGTCTGCCTGTATTTGCCAAAATACAAGTTAAAAAGGAAGCTAGGACATTGAATCACCTACTGCAAAAGCGATTCATTAATCCCTACCGAACAACAGCAGAGTAGGATGGAACTTTTCATTTTCCCAGCAACTGCCGCTAGGCTCACACACACTGAGTTTACACAGTCAACTTTCTGAACACGCAAAGTCTCTTCACAAAACTTCCAGGTCCACAAATTTCCCTTTGAGCAAGTGAAGAGGGGGGGTGTGAGCCAACAACGAAATCCATCCGACAAAGAAAAGTTCAACGCATACAAAACCTGACGAAATACTCTACACTCAGTCTTCAGAAGAAAATTATTTCTCCAATTTAAGAGGCAAACTAAAATCTCCACTAAGAGCTTAGCTCATCTCCTCAGAGTACGTATCAGAATATTAGACAAATCCTAAATCCCCACTCTTACAACGTGGTTCATGCAAACTATGCTGCACAACCGCAGCCTTAAGTATCTCAAGAAATAACACAGGGAGACCAAAGTCAGATGACTTCAATAGGAATTTTGCCATTACCTGCAGAAGTTTTTTCGTAAGGACTGCAACTCCTAATCACTCTTTAATTCAAATTATTTCTAATACTTCCAATCTAATATAACAACCTAGTAAGTCTATCAGTAGTAGTAGCTCGTATCACAGATGGCAACTATCTGCAGGTATAAACAGTACTTATAGTAAACTATTAAAAATAAATTCCTAAATTTTTTTGCATGCACAGACGGACTCTGTCTTCCAAGTGCAGATTCCAGATTTGATATAGCTCAGGAAATTCAGGTCATAAACTATAAAGTCAAAGGCCCATCTGTAAATGTCAAAATGTTAAGTCACTGAGGTGAATATAATTTAGGCATTTCTTGATAGGATTCAGAATACTCATCTCAAATACCAACCTAGTTTTACAAGTATTTTCTATTGCGTGCTAAGAAGTTGCATACTTGCATCACGGTGATTTATGATATCACCTTGCTTTGTAAATAAGCCTCTTTCACATTAGATTTGCAAGCAAAGGGCACCAGAAAAATCTGTATTTGTGAGAATCTGAAAACAGAAACCAAGTTGTCTATTTAGTGAAACACATTCACAGGATATTTTTTAAAAAATCACGCAACTTTTTCTTGAAGCCAATTCCAGTATTATTCGAAACTCCAGGTAAGTCAACGAGACCCAGCACCAAGGCATCCCTGTCTGTCAGTGGGCACTGGGAGGCAAGAGGGCGCAGAACCTCCACACACAGGATGACAAGACCACGCAGAACACCCACAAACTACCTTAGTTTCAGCAATATGAAAATTGAATGAGGTTGCATTTAAAAACCCACATTTAAGAATTTAAGGCAAACAGCTAGGTGGTAGGAGTGCAGCTCGTGTGAGCATAGCGAAGCCAGACCCTGAATTGGCCAAGGTAAGGCTGCGCCAGCGAGCTCCGACAGCAGTAATAAAGAGCAATCTGGATGTGTCTTTACACTCATTTTATGACACCTTTTCTGATGATGCTTATGTAATAGAATACTTATATCTAAATCAATGAAATTTCATCTATCGGAAAAATCTCAGTTAACACATACAAATTACAGACGTGAGAAAAGAGAGGTTATTTAAAAAAAAAAAAACTTTGCTGATGCCTTTAGACCACTAGATTTTGTGTGTAACTACAGACAATACAAATCCTCAAGGCAAACAATCATGAAACTTTACATCCTTAAGTATAATCCAGCCCACTATGTATAGAATTTCTTCGGCAGTAAGTACAGGTAATTGGTAACTTGGATATGTCTTTACACTCATTTTATGACACCTTTTTTGATGATGCTCACGTAATAGAATACTTAGATGATATTTCATTGATGTAAGCATATCGGAAAAATCTCAGTTAACACATACAAAATACAGAAGGGAGATTCAGATACAGAACATTCAAACGTTCTCTGAATTAACTTCCAAAACTTGTAAAGCTTTATCAGCTCAGATGGTAAATAACTACAGGTTATTTGATAGCTAAACTTGTCAGAAGCTGCCACAGAGATACAATCAATTGTAACTGCAAGTCATGAATACACTTTTCTGGTCACTTCATGTCAGGTGCTGACAGACATCCCAATCACTAAACAACACATTCACATGAGACATCATATGTTTGTGAATATTTATGCTTAAGAAACTTTGAATTCTATCCAAATGTAAATGCCACAGTATAACTGATCAGTCATGATCATGAAAGTCTTCCAGAGTATTCTCATTTCTAAAACAAACTAAGATTGTGAAAAACTCAGGTTTTGGTGAAAGTCATTTGTCAAATTGGCAATTCCTGAGCGGAGACAAAGCATTCAACGGGAATGGAAAACAGCCCCAGTATAAACAAGCCCACATAGGATGACCGTATAATGCTTTGCAAATAGTAAGCAGTAAATATATAGCCTATCCAGTTGTTAAATGCTGTACAAAACATCATCTGGCGTGTTTCAGACACCAGGGTTTCGATATTCAAAGCAGAGCATATAAATGACAGAAGCAGCACGGCTAAATTTCTTGTGGTCATTTGAAAGTCTCACCACCTGCATTTTAACTTTTGGATATCCATATGTATTTTAATTTTCAGAAACTAATTAATGCTGATCTCTCCTGAAGACGTGAACGTATTTATGTGCTGATGAAAGATACTCCCCCTAAAAATATTGATTCTACCCGAAAAGCGAGATGCACACTAGACAAGCACAAAACACGGGCATTTCCCTCCTATGGTTATTGATAAAACACACAGCTACAAGCACCTGCAAAGGAGAGATTTTCCCCCCGCAGCACAGACATTGGCCTTAGTTGGAGAAAAAGAACACACAGTTTCAGCATGATACTAAGTTATTCTTTGGGGATCTTAGTGGATAGAAACGACTCCTGATATTAAAGACTGAAGACCAAAGCAACTTGTTTGCATCTGAAAGCCGTTCCGAAGTACACTAAAGGCAGCAAGCCCAATATGCTGGACACTTGCATATACTTCATCTGGTTATTTCTATTTTTTTTTTTTTTCTTCACCAGCTTATTATACTAGTTTTATATTTGGATCCTTAAGCTCTTCAGATGCGCCTTGATTTTTTCTTTTCACTGTGCACAGTAAGACAGGGTCACGATAGGGACCAGCAGGGACCTTGTTCGTGACATGCATCTCTGCTGAAAAAAGGTAATATAAATAGACAAGCACATTCAGACCCATCTTCAGTCAGCAATTCCCACTCAAAATTAGTTCTCACCAAAACAGCTTCCAGAATTTTTCTTTTCTACTATCTACCAAGTGAACTTAAATTGTAACCTGTAGACAAAAGACTGCTTTTGAGTTGCATACCCACTGTCCCAAGGGTATCAGGGAAAATACGAGGACCATCAAGTATGTTTCTTTAACAGAGAAAAGGGAGCACTGCTGAAGATGAGGAAGGCAAGATATGAGTAGGTGCTGGAGGTCTGGTCTCCTCAAAGTGCCTGAAATTAACAGTTGGTAGGCAATTGTCAGGGTTTCCCACCTAACTCCTTACGTACCCAAAACATTTTCATCTATAACTTTACAGTGGTGATGATAACGCTGACACTTCCTTTTAAATGCGTTTTAGCTGTTTCAAAATAACATGACACCGATACTTCTGATTTATTATTTTTTTTCCTGTTGAACTGAACTGCTGTTCTGAAAAAGTGCAGCTCAGATCCCTTCTGAAGCTTTCTGCCCCACGTCCAGCCTAAAAGCTCACTCCTGGCCTCGCTAGGACAAAGGTAGGTCTCTGCCCAAACACACCATAAAAAGCACATTCCTTCCTTTCTCACACTTCAGTCACGATGCATCCCATTTCCTCCCCACCAGCCTCTTGCAAAATGTTTCTTGTATCTCCTAGCAGAAATGCCTTCTCAGCTGCTAAACAAGACAGACCCAACAAACAACAGTTCGGCATGTGTAGGAGCGGGGAAAGGTTTACCCTTTCGACAGCAACGAGCTGCTCGTGGAAATGCAGCCTCGGTTGTTAAAAAGACACCCGAAACACTGAGCACACCCAGGTCCCACCAAAGCGTGAACCACGGGTATGGTTTTATTTAATCACACACATAAATATGCATTTCAGTGCCTAGTTTCAAAATAAACATCTGAAACATCAGTTCAGTGCATATATACACACACATATATATACACACACACACAATTTACAGTTTTGACTAAGAGAGCAGACTAACTGACATAAGCAAAAGTTGTATCAGTTTTCACAGCAATGCAGTTTCTTGAAATAAAGGAAAAGTAAGGCTAACTGCTAGGGAATTATATCATTTTACCTTTTTGCATTTGGCAGGAATTGATACTGCAAGAGACATTAGATACAGCAAAGAGGCCTTGCAGGGTGAAACCCGCTAAACACATGCTCAAATCACGTCACTGTTTCAATATATTACTTCATATATTGACTAGATGGTCTGTATCTGTGTGTGTATATATAAAAAAGCCTGTATCTACTATAGACAGTCTTCAACCAGCAATTTGTAACTCAAAAAGCAAGTGTTGGTTAAAACTAAATGCTACCAAAGAAAGAATTAACATGCAAATCGTCACTCAGTTTCATCTAGTTTCTGATCTGTAACAGCACGGAACAAATAACTTCAAAACAGATACACGCTGGTGGAACAGAGCTATGCAAATTCACACCGGATCCAGGATCCGTCCCGGCGTATAGGTCCTTCATTCACTCCATTAAATCACGTTTGCCAGCAACTACATTGTACTAATGGGTGCATAAAGCTATTCTGCACCTGTCAATTGCCAAGGCATCTGTGCAAACACAACGAAATGGAAAGAAGTGAAGCAAGGAACCCCACCGGTAAAAATAAACCTAAATCAATAGAAATAAAACTTAAGCACTTGGCATGTATGGCTGACTTCTTGCTAAGTATAAATGGTATCAAGGCATCTTTTTAGCCCAATACTACCCAACAGCGTTTAAATAAAACAGTTTGTATCTTACAAACAATATTCCTTGCATTTAACTGTCCTAATGCAAAACAAAGCAAGTCTTCAAGTGGCAAAGGCTCAAGATGAATGAACATGTTGAGTTTCAGAAAAGTTTGGTTTTCTTTCAAGGAACTACAGAGCTACTTCTGTTTCCTCACTAGGTTCAGTGCTATTTTATTTCGATGACTTGGAGACAATCACCAATCCTGGTAGAAAATCTGCAGTTCTGCTTTGTGTTACTTCTACTTCCAAGACAACCAATACAAAGAAAAAGCACAAATCCAAGAAGCGGAATTTCCAAGAGATGTTACACTTGCATGAGTAGCTGTTATTGCCAGCTGCAGCAGCCAGAATATCAATTTACTCACTGCACAAATTTTCGAAAGCATGATATAAAAGTGAAGGCAGCCTTATCATTACCTGCTTGTTTTCATTTCAGAAAGCTACTTCCCCCTTACCTTCTTTAAGTATCTACTAACCCTTTTTTTTATTGCAGTTCATCTTGAAAATTAATCATCATAAATTTAAAAACATTTTCTTGCAAATCTGTCAGGTTTGCGGTGCCATTTCATTTATTACAAGACCACATGACGCATCAGAGCTCTGTATTTGAACATGACATATTTTCACTTTGTTTTGATACCACGTTCGAAAATTGTTCCTATCAATCTTTCACTGGAGCCAAAACTTAACTGTCTTGTTCACTGAAACATTAAATGCCAAGTCACACAGATGAATAAAAGTATTTGCAAGTGTAACATCTGCATTTGCAGCTGCAAACACTTGCAAAAGTTTCCTGTCAAAAAGGTCTATCGAAGAGAATCCACAAAAGTGAACCAAGTCCACAGTCAGTACCAAAACCAATTATTCCTCATCATTTTGATTGTCAGATCCCACTGAAAGTTAAAGAGACTTCATAAACGGGCTGATCTTTAAGTAGAATTTTGGAAGCATTTACAGTTCAGATTTCCAAAGAGTATTACAACTTCCATGTATTTGCCGGACTCGGCTTAGGCACTGTTTTAAGATCCATGATTTTCTGCATCCTTCGCTTGAGAGGAGTAAAACACCCAAACAAACAGGCCATATACTTACATTCCCCATAATGCATCATTTTCTCTCTAAACAGTGGCAGCAAACAGGCACATCCAATACTGTATTACTTTCTTCCCTCATTCATGACGATGTCACACACAGGTTCTTTGATTCTGAAAAAGAAGTATTTCCCAGGTTCTAAGGATAGAGGTACCCCAACCCATCCATCATGCTTTGTGTGCTAATGATAGACTCATGCATAAGAGGCACCAGAAGCAGTCGGAGGCAGCAGGCATGAAAAGGAGTGAATCAACTGTCAAGGGTTGTGATCTGAAGGACTGCGAGGCTGTGATTAGAATTTTCAATCAGGACTTCCACAATTCATCACGCTACCAGGGAAGGGAGGGGGGGGCCCCACATATTTCTTCATCAGCCCCTTCTGCTATTGGCATAGCAAGTTCTAGGGTATTAAAAAAAGGAAATCTTAACGTCTTACATTTATAAATGGGTATGTTTGAATTTTCAGGGAGTGGAGAGTAAAAGATTTTCTGGAACTGCATCGCTGCTACCTTTTTTTTTGCATACTCAAAACAAAACCAAGACTATTTGCACCACAGCCTTTCAGCTGATGAAAAAGAAAACACAGCTCCGCCTTTCTCAAAGGGATTATAATTAAGGAATAATTATAGACACCTGAGCAAGAACTAGCCCTGGCAACCTTTGACTGTTGTCTTTAGGGTATGAAAAGGAATACACACAGCCCCCCCCACCCAGGAATCCTTCATCCGAATTTGCTAACACACTCTGTGGAACGTCAGAAAATAAAAAGGCAGAGCTTTTCACAATTCTCACAATCTGCATGGAATCACCTGCAGCACTCGAGGGGTCACATTTTCCAACTGTAAAAAGGACTGGCAAGTTGACTGAGCGTATACGTTCAGAGTAATCAAACGCCTGGTCTAACCTAGTTTGCCTTATGGTATTTGTTTGCCTTGGTACTACCTCTACTGACTCGCCAAAGAAAAAGTCCATCCCACAACAACTCAAGCGCCTCAAACAGGACTGGGAGCCAGGCTGGATCCGTAGCTCCGCTACAGCCTCCTCTTTTGAAACCGTGAGAAAGTCACAAGACCTCCTCAAATATTTCGCTGCTTCTTTCCTCCCCTTCCTCGCCTGTGAAATGTAGGATCTCGGCCTCTCTAAATACCAAGAACTCATTCACAGAGGGGATCGCTGCCTCCGAGAGGAGAGCAAGCCTTCCAAAAAACCACCAATCCAGCAATTAGGTCCTGGCGACTTGAAGGAAGTGCCACCGGGAGCGAGCGGTCTGTCTGTATCAGTGTCACCGCAGAGGCTTTGTCTCCAAATCCAGATCCAAGTGACAGCCCCGGCACATTAGACATTTATTGAAATATATGAACGAAGCATTATTTTAAAAGGCACTTTTCATGTTAAACTATGAATAATGAACAGTAAAGACAGTTCTTATTTGCATAATTAATGTTTCAGTTATTGATATTCCTTCAGAGGGTCACTAGCCTTTTTTGTCCAAGTTAATTAATTAATAAAGTGACTCCTTTTATGTAGGTAATTGCAATCACTTTAATACTCAAAGGCATGTAAAATATCTGGCACTTTTTTTTTTTAACGTTGCAACCCTAGTGACACAACAATCATTTGCATAAATGTAAACACTGAATGGGTCCATTTAACTCCTGACTAGAAAGAAATCCTTTGGAACTAACAAGAAACAAACACATAAATTATGGACAAACATGGCCATATGTGCAACAGCACCTTTTGTCCTTACATCACAACAACCATATTTTCCTTAACGCAAACGGGGCAAATCTGTCCTCATGTTTAGATGAGGATTGCTCTGAGGAGACAGAATACTTTAGGAAAAAAATAGATGTTTACGGGAAAACAAATACAAACTGGAAAACCGTTAGCAAGCAGAAAGCTTTAAACACTCAAATTTTACAGATAATACAGATCTTTTCCATTTTCCATTAAGAAAAACACAAACAAATCCCACAAACAGAAGCCCGACCTACAAAAACCTGCTACAGAAAGACTTATTGCCCATGGAAAGTCTTCCTCAAGTCAGGTGAGATGGTTACTTTGATCAGTAGCCAGAGTTTGCACGTGGCTGTGGCAGATCAGGCATCATGTAAAAGTCAACCTGGAAAGGTCTACTGGATGCGGAGCTTGAAGAAAATAGGAAAGCTAACAGGTTATAACAGTTATGAAAACTTTTTTCCCCTCCCTCTTTAGAGATAGTACTGAGCAACCAGGCTCGGTACAATATTATGAACATCTTCATCCACAAATAAGTTGAAAAACTACACCGCCCGTCTGTGAGCTACTGTCTCACAACTCAACTCCTGCAGCTTCTTGTCTGCAAATCTCTGTCTTGCTCCATTCATAATCCACCCAGAACACTACGCCAAAAAAACATTTTAGTGGCCTCTCTCATCGTGTCTGTCCTCGATGTGGGAGAAAAAATACAGATATTATAATTTTTAACACGTAATATTCTTAAATCACTAAGAACTTGTTCTCTTCCCATTTCCAACCCTCTCTATCTACAGCACCACAGCTTCATGCCAAACAAGCACCTTCACGGGGGAGGTTTCAGGCTGCCCTCCTAAAGCAGTGCCACAACACTCTCCAAAGCAAATTCTTTGTTGTTAAAAGTTCACCTTGAATGTGTCTTTTACGGTGCAATTTAATGGAAGAGAAAGGTATAGAAGATGTCGGTATCTGAGTACCGACACCACCAAGAAGCTGATAACCAGGGTCCCATCACTCTGGTATTTCCTCACCAGAAAACAGCTACTGTCTCTACCATCAAGCATTCTGCAAGAGAGGTTTGGGGTTTTTTTTCTGTTTTATGAAGTACTTAGCACCACTGAGGGAAACTGAAGGGAACGAGGGCCCCAACCCACCTCTACAGTTTGGGGAATGGGATGGCAACATCGATAATAAATGCTGTTATCTGGTTTATGTACTCGTCTGCATCACATCAGCGGCTAAAACTTTTGCAAATATTCCAGACGTCATCAAGAACCTTTGCAACCTGTTTTCAGGCTGTAAATCTCAATCTGCTCTCCATCTGAGAGACTATAACAAAATGTGAAATAAGCTAAAAATTGTAAGTCATTTCACAGAAAATGGCAGTAGCTACTGTAGGAAAAACACATTCCAGACTTGCAAAATTCTCTCTTTTATGTAATCCTTATCCATAATCTTCCAGGGGACTATTTCGATCTCTCTCTAGGCAAGCACACCTCACGGTATTTTTAGCCAGCGGTTGGTTGTGCATTCAACTGGGGGTTCCAGCAAGTGGTATTCAGAACATGCAGGAGCAAGGAATGCAGCCACTAAGTAGATTATGAATAAAACACTCAGGTATTCTTTTTCTGTATTTCTCAGTAATTACTCACAGCCAAGGAACATAATAGTAATCTGCTTCTCCAGTGTCTTGCTTCTAAAGGATCGATGCGGTGTGAACACAGGCACTACAGGACTTTACAGCAAGTTCCAACTGTTCCTACAAGACAAGAGTCTCCTCAACAGCTTTCTCACAGGCCTTGAGGAGCTAGCTAAATAGCTGCTATTAGTGTATATTTGTGTCCTTTTTTGTCAAAATCATACTTAATAAATTCAAAGAGCCCACAATGGACAGATCCGAGAGAAGATATAAACGAAATTCTAGATTAACAAAGCTCCATTAAATCAAGTTTGCACTTTTATCTCCGGGGATAACAAGTTGGCTTGCTGTGGTGGGCTAAATAATGCAGTTCGAGACAGTAAGAAGCGATCTGCATTCAGACTGAACGGATTGTTAGCTCAGAAAAAAGGCAGGAGGGAAAACAAATGCTGAAGTGGCTCCGTTTCCTGCCCACAGCACATTTTCTCTGCTCCTTCACCATTGCAAAACTATCATGGTCATACATCCATCACCACATCTTGCACGGAGAAAGAGACAAAATAGGTTCTCAAAATCTCTGTCTTAATGGGTGTCATCAAAAGAAATACCAATTCATCTGGATGCAGCACATGTAACACACATAAAACATCCAGAAATCAGCGTCATTAAAAAGTGGGGCTTCCCCTTTGCCACCAGTCCTTACTGCCATAGTAAGGACTGGTTTTATCACTTCATACCGCAGACACCTCCACTTCCCAAGAGCGCATTTAGCTTGGAAATTTCTCCTCTGACCAAGAGGTGAAGCACCTTTTCTCTGCCTCTACTCGCAGTCTCAGCCACGCGCTTTTCCATAAGACAGTGAAAAGTTTCTCTGTTGTCAGCACTGAAAGCTTCTCTTAAAGTACTTCTATTTTTTTGTACGCAGCCACATTTTCATCAAATTCAGTGCATACATTTTATGAAGCTGTTTGAAAACCTCAGGATTCGGGTTAGAAAAAGAACATGAAATGTAGCTAGGCTACAGCAGGGTTTCTAGGGAATACTCACCAAAGCAATCGCTTGATAGGTAAGGTATCTTTCTTGCTGTAAAAGCAATAATTGTTGAGCACAGATTTTCAGTGGGCTCTGGAGGTTTAAAATCTTAGAAAGACCTAATTTCCTTCAACGCTATCTGCTTGCTTCCTCTGGATTTTATATCTGTATGAGTTCAGATGGAATGCAGAGTTGGGCAAAAGAAATTATGATACACCATTAGCAAAACACTTTGGTTTCATTTTCTGTATCTTATAAATACCATCTAATGCTATCAGGTTTGCTATGGAACATTTATTGGTTTGATTATCTAAAAAGGATAATTTTTTTTTCAGATTAAAACCAGCTCTTCAAGGTAAGGAAAAAAAATTGTTATTAAATAGATAAAGTTCAGCTGGGGGGGGGGGGGGNGGGGGGGGGGAAGAAATGTAAATTTACATGATTTCTATTGCATCAAAGTGGGGAACGAAAACTTTCATGTGTCTGTTCCTATCTCAGGCATACCTATGAATACTTTTACAGCAGAGACATAAAATTCCACCAATGTTTTCACTCTTATTTTTGCTCTAGTTGAGTTGTAATTTGTACTCCATAAAGGATCCATTTTCACAGGTATTCATACCACCTGCCCCATTCCAAAGAGACAGGATTTACCTGTTAGCTGAGTGGCGTTCCATTTTAATCACTCTGCAGTATCAACACATAGATCATCCTGAAAATAGTCTATACAGCTGCAAAGTTTTTAACTAACTAGACAGACAACAAAAAATTTCTAACACTCTGCGGTTTAATTCTTCATAGAGCTTCTTTTGTGATGAAAACCCTGTAAGCGAAAGGATTCCAGACTCATTCTTTGTGCTGCCTTTACAGGACATGCTGAACATCACCAGCTTCGCAAAGACTGCGTGCAGTGTGGATGACAAGACATACTCTAGTGGGTTTTCTTCCTTCTCAAGAACTATTTCAGCTCGCATGTATGACCTCCACAGTTTAACTGATGACTATTCAGCGCATCAGTTACAAAAAAACAGCCATTCTCATTTCCTTTACGCTCCTCCTGAAAGAAATAAATCAGTATCTTGACTGATGGAAACACTTAACTGCCAGTCATTCTGCTTTGTCCCTTCACTGCCTCACACCAGCCTTGCATGAACTCAAGAGATGCAGAGCAGTGATTAAATCGCAACACGGAGCACGGAGAGCAATAACTAAGTAAGCGGTTATAAACAAGTAACACAGTTCTTCATAATTCAGTAAAACACGTTATTTGATTTTGTGTGGGTTTTTTTGAAAGCCAGTCAAAGTAGCAGTGCTTTTTTACTAATGCAATAACATTACTGCTTAATGGTGGAAAGCACAAGAGAGCAATATATGGCCTACAAATAAGAGTAAAATGTGCAAGCTTAACAATACAAGTTTATCTTCCTTATGAATTGCCTAGGCAGTGCTTTTATTATATGAGATCCATTGTTTCCTGATCTGCAAATTACTTCCTGAATCTATTAACTATAATGGGAAAATGTATTTTTCAGTCTTACTCTCCAAAAAAAACTCACCCCACAATAAATCAGTCTAAGCAGGTGAGTCTAAACTAGCAACAAAGCCAAGGTATTTCGAGTATGCAGTCACTGGCTCCCTCTAACACTAAAGGATTTTTTCAAGGGTGGGAGCAGAGAGATGAAAGGATTTAAGTGTAAACTATACAATGATAGTACAATTCTGGAGTATTACCATGCACGTGAAGGATTATTAAAGATCAGGTAGGATTTTTCTAGCCTTACTTCTGACACCTCCAGGGAAACAAATTCTGCAGTACTCTGTAGGAGATAAAGAACAACCCGAGTATATTAAAAGGCTCATAGATATAATTCCATGAACTACAAGCTTCCTTTGTAACTCAGATACCTTAAAGTGCACAATACTTCTATTGTAGTTCTTGCATTTCATATGGTTTTGAAGGATGACATGACATTTCCATTCACTGACTTAGTATTCGCATGTCTTGAATGCTCTACTGAGGGCCCAAGAAGGGTAATACTATTTTATTGATGTACCTTTCTTCCCCCTAAATTCCAACACCATATCCCAAATTCATTTACCTAAGCAAAATGCTTCATACACGTACAGCCATTAACACATCATGATTTTCCTGAATATAAAAGATAGAGATGGAGGTACTTTTATATGCTCCTGAAAACTGAGGACAACAGTCGATATCGGTGTTATGTGGCAGAAGATATATTTACTATATTCTTGCTAATGACGTAGCACTTGCTGTGAAGACTCTTGTAGGTCATGTCTGATTCACCACAGGGTAGTCTGGTAGCATCAGAACTGCTAAACAAATACAAAAGGCAAGGCATTTGAATTTGCCCAAGTGCTGTACTACCAAGTACAGCATTCCCTCTTCTTCAGAAGCTCTCAATGACTTCCCAAGTGTAAGAGTTCACCAAGCTGGATTCATATTCCAAGCTCCATTTGAAATCCTCTTCTCACCAAGGCTCAAAGACCAGCGTAGTTTAAATTATGCTCTTCCCAATCAACAGGATTCAACGCAACTCTTGGTGTTGATGACCTCTGCACTCCAACCCACAGGAGTCATCAACTGTAACACACACCCTCAAAATATTCACTGTCTTATATGCTCATGGAAAAAGACAGGTTTTTCCTTCCATCGTTTGACTGAAATGACCAGACAGAGAGTACCTGAATGCGTACACAACCTGTACGCAACAACGCTCTTCCAATTACCTCTTAAATCTCTGATCTCACTGATCTCTGAAATCTCTGATATTTCACTGAAGAGTTTGAGGAATTTATTTATGATGCTGCTGTGAACGGTAACATTGCTAAGTAATACCCTTTAAATAAGTTACCTATTTTAAATTTTCTCTCCTCAAAGCTAGGACAGGAAGCACCACCTACTACTAAGGTTGCCTGGCACTTCCCACTGTAAGAGTCTCCTTTCAGCTGCTTGCAACTTTGCCAGATTTTTAACTGTTCAGGCTACAATTTTACATACCAAATGTGTTTGCTTCGGGGTGATTTCAGGACACGAGGGAAGAGGAATGAGTTGAATCACTTCCAAGATTTAGACTGTAGGAAAATAATCTGTTTTGACCATGTTAAATAATCGTTATGAACTTATATTTGGAAAGCTTTCTGGGTTTTGAAACTGGGAGTAAGATATTTTCTCCCGGCTCCTTATCTGGACGCTTGCTGGGTGCTTCATATCACAGACCTGTTTTTCTTGCTAATTCTAAAAAAACCCACAAAACTACCCAAATTATTAAATGACAGACTTTACACTTCTCCAGTGATGACTCCCTTATACTAAAATCTCTCTACACTGTCACCCCTCCTGCATCCTCTAGAAGGAACTAAAACGTGCATGCACATTCCTACACAAATTGTACCAAAATAATGGGTTATCTCTGTAATTACCACTCTGAGCTGTAATGACATGAAATGCTGGAACCAACAGCGAGAGGTTTGGCTTTCAGCTAGGGCACCCGGCAAGCTGCTGGATTCGAACGCAGAAGGCACAAGAATCAGACCAGAGAGCAGAGGAAGAGAGCTTTACATGAAATCTTGTATCACAAGAACTGGAAGAGAAGAATTCGTGACTCCTCCTCACTAACGGAGAACTTGGGAGGTTTAACCTGGGAGTCAAGAGGCAAAAATGCCTTTGGGGAGGATTAGAGTGGATGGAGACAGTCGTCTATCAGAGAGGCGCTGCATCCAGATTAAGGAGCCAGGAGAAAAGGAGAGCCGACTCATGGTACCCAGGAAATTGGGATTAGGAATTGATGTGAATAAAATGCAGAAACTGCTGTCGCAGCTACTCAATTAAACTCAATGGTATAAACCCATCCGTAGGAAGGGCAAAACATCTGGTCTTGACAATACACGTGGATCTCAACGCAACGTGATTTGATGTTATTCTCCCTCCCAAAACCAAAATAGTTCTATTTTATTTACTATGTTAAAAGCACGATCATCCTACCATTACTGCTGGACCTCTCGTTGAGTATCATTAGCTGAATTATTTCAGATACTTTATTTCATTAGACAAATTTTCTAAGACGACATAAATTAGGGCATATGGTTCATAATACTTTCACTTCCTTTCCCTGTAACCCATTTCACTAGTTTTACACTTCATCAATTTAAGCATTATTGCTAATACGTAACATTTAAACTCTGTCACAAGAGAGAAAAAAAAATCCACATATCTAATTAGAAAGTTATGATGGCCACTTCAGAAAGCAGTGTAACATTTTCTACCTACATCCAATACATATGAAAGCAGTGAAGTCAGAAGCAAACGCGGAGCTTACAGGAGGCCAACAGGTTTCTGTGCAGAGCAAGAGCTTTTTACTGCTTGCTTGGGTACAAGGAAAAACTGAATCCCCAGAGTACAGAATCCCCACCTGTAGGATTTACAGGCAACAGCATAAAGCATTACCCAAGAGCATGAGAACCTCTGTTTTATCACAACATAAAACCAAGAGCGAGTAACATTTTTTACGTTAAGCATAACACATTCCTTCACACAACTGAATCAACAACAATAATATGAAATTACCTAATGGCAGGAAGAATATCTCTGGCTAACACCAGGAAAATTAACTGCTAACATGAGTTACTATCAGAAAAGCTGTTTTCTACCCAAACCTTTACACAGAAACGTGGTAACTATCTTTCAAACATCAACACATGCCAGAAGATCACACGCCAACAAAACAAAAAGAAATGCATGGAAAAGCTTTCACGAAATATGAAGAAGGATGAAGTCTCCATTACAGCTCATTGTCTGACTTAAAATCGTTGCAAAGATCTACATAGAGCTCTTTTACAAATCTTGGTGAACGCACGCAAAACCCACTTCTTCAAAATAAGCAAGATACATTTCTGTCACACGTTAAGAACTCCTCTACAGGTTGTCTTAGCGTCTTAAAAGCATCAGTGATCAATCAGAATTATCACAGGAGGAGATTCAGAGTTATTACATCAGGTTTTTGAATGCTAGAAATATGTAAGCATTCATACCGCAAAAAGACTAGGCTGTTAAAAAAAAAAACAAACAAAAACATAACATATTCACCTACACATACACATGCTCCTGACAGGCAGAAACTGGCCAGCAGACAACACCTTTGAAAACACCAACAACGAGAAGGTATCAAGGTATCCCACTCCAGTTTATTAACGGACCATTACACTGTTTCACAAGTTTCTATTAAAGTATGCAATTATTGAGTGAAGAGAAAGGTAATAGCACATTATACCTATAACAGCAACTGATTCTTTTCTGTACTGTGACTCTTTCCTTATCTGTTTTTTCACATCACATTTTTGAAATAATATCAGGTACACTGTAGCGTAGCCTCCCAGGCTGCAACAACAAAATGTAATAGGCTTCTTTAACTGTAAAAAGGTTAACTTTTGGCAAGTGAGACTGGAGGTGGAAGGATCAGTAAGCCTGTTTTCTGGGTGCCAAAACCCAAAGAGTTTCTCTTCCAAGTGTGGTATGTTGTTATGAAACCGTAAGACAGACCCCATTAGTGATTCCTACTTTCATAGAAAAGCTTTTATATGCTTTATATAATATATATATTACATATAGAATGTATATTAAGTTTTTTTTCATAAGCATTAAAATAATCTTTAAAGCAGCGAAGAGAAAAAACATTCTTTGTTCATCCAGGCAAAAGAGCTGCATACCACAACCAGACTCCTACGTTCACCAGCACTCACTTCTCCTCTGCCTAGTCCAACGCTCCACCAGTAGGTCAGACCTCCTCTAGTCGTCATTTACACAGTATTTGCTCCTCAGAATGAGCGACCATCACTCCTCTAGCTCCCAGCTCTTTCCAGAGCGCTGAAGACACACCGAGCTGCTGCACCATGATTAAGAAGTTTCCTTCTTGCATCACTGCACCGAGATGCATTAAGGATCATTACAAGTGATTACCAGCATCTCGCCGAAACATTATACTAGCATTTTTCACTTAAAAAAGCCCTTTGTGAACTCTTCCACAAGTCGCAAGGCATTTCAGCTTCCCACATCTACTTCTCAAGCTTTTATTACAACAATAAAGAATATATGCAATAGATTAATATCTAGAAAAATTTTACTCTTTTACTTGCATCATCCTTATAAATTGTTCTTCTATTAATTAGTTATTTCATCTCAACATCTTAGGAAGAGCACTCTGTACTGTTCTCCATACTGCTCTGTAACCTATGTGTTTGTCTTCTACTAAAAGCTTCTCTTAAAAAGTGCTATTATTAACTAGCAAGCATTGGAACTGGTGCTCCAGACATCATCCCACATATTTCAAGACAGACGGACAAGATTTTCTCCACTTTTTCAACTAAAGTACAAGCTCAAGTACATCTGAATACATAACTCGTTCTGTTGAGCACTGCACTCTCCCCATTGCACCCAGTGCAGCCAGCTTCTTACAGGAAGTAATTGCCGGAGCAATCAAGACTCTTATAAGAACTTAACAAGACTAATATACACTATGTTGTCACATCTGTATCTTATCTCATGCAGCGATACTAAAATGTTAAGGATACAGTCCAACAGCAGTATGTCAGCAGCGACCAAAGCCTGCACAACAATCTTCTCTAACTCCAGGCTGAACTTCTGAGCACCAATTTATTAATACGAAAACTAGAAAGCTCTTATGAACTACTTCTATTCTTGGTGATTGCAACTTAAGATTAAATTGCACTTTTAACCTAACACCTGCAACATTCAGGTCTGAAACGGGAAGGAGTCCTCAGAGATCCTGGTTCCAGTTTCGTTCAGGTTTTTTTCAGTACTGTTTGAATGCAGAACAGTAACGCTACACTGATCTCCAGAATGTTTTTTGGAGAAGAAACCGTATGTACCCTAATTTCCTAGAAACCAGCACAATTCCTGGTGGTTTCTTGATGCCTGTTTCTCCTAACAAATCAAACGCTAGGCAGTTTTGGAAAAATCCAATGTTAGTTTTTCTCTCATGAAAATACATGTTCACATATGAAAATGCAATACATTCACTATCCTTCAACCTAAGAGTATTCCTCCTTAATGAATAAATAAATAAATCACTGGGAAGCAGCCAAAGATAATACATCATAGTCCAGCAAAGTGAAGAGGAAAAAAAAAGTTTCAGAGGTAGTCCACTACAGGCATTAAAATTGATATTATAGCTGCTTTACTCGTTCTCTACATGCAAATTATGCACATGCTTCCAGCCACAAATAAGAAAATCAACACTGTATTCATCAAGACAATTTATTCTTGTGTTATTGGATCCACAAAACAAATGGCATGTACCTGTACCATTTTCCATCTCTGCACTGTACTTCCTCCCATCTCCACTGAAAAGTTCCTTCTAAAAAATACTGATTAGCAGAATCAGTCACCCACAATGTTTACGGGTCACCTGCAATCTGTTCTTTGAACTAAAGATGATCTTTGCAATAAAGAACAGAGTTAGCTCTCTACAGAGGCTTGAGCAATATTTCAAAGTCTGATGCACAGGAACCGCTCCCCTGGATTTCTGCTGCCTGGAAAAAGCAAAGCAACTAGAGTTCAGTGGAGAGTCTTCTCTCTGCCATTTCTTCACCGAGCCCAAAAGCCCAAGAGAAAAAATTATGCAAGACTGAAACATGAGGAACGCTACACTTACATGGGACAACCACACTGAAGTAGCTTGTTGGATCAATAGTCCTGCCACAGAAAAATGGAGCTGCCAACAGAGAGTTACGAAAATCACTTGCTGTTCTTTGTCAGGCCCAAAACTGGGAGTGCTGAAGTCTCAGATCATTTTTGCGGCTGTGGCAGAATTATTTTGCTAGTGTTGTTTCACAGCACAAAGCAGATTTCGTGTCCTCTCCAGGATCATCCTGCGCTGAAATCCAGAAACTGAAGCTTGGCACAGTGGGATTCCCTCAACAATTGCCACTTTTCTCTGACGATCTGTATGCACCAAAATCAATTAGCATTTGCTACAAATGTAACATAGCAACAGCGGACAAGCCCTCATTTGATGTAAATCAGTGTAGTTCTTCTGATTTGAAAGAACTTTACCAAATTTCATCAGCTGCGACTCTCACACAGTGCTTTTGAATAGCTCGCTCTATCACTAGGGAGGTAAGGATCATAAAATTTGAGCGCCAGGAACAGTAAGTGGTCAATTCAATTTGTTATCCTCTTCAGGACTTCTCAAACATTTCATTTCTCTTGTTTTCAGAAGGAAGAAAAATGGGGCTGAATATATGAAAACACAGGGATGGTGGGTGGAAAAGTGTCCTGAAGCCATAATCCAAGATTTGATTACTTCAGCAGCCACAAAAAAACCCCAACCCCATTCATAAAATAACCTTTATTAAACTCACTGACCTTTTTTTTTTTATTGTTCTTAAACTTGAGCAAACTGCCAACACGCTGTGTGAAGCAGCACTTCCTGTTAATTTGTTTTGTATTAATTATAGCATAATTCTAAAGGGGAGTCTTTATTGCAAACAACTACCAGGTGGTTTAAAACAAGAAAAAGTGGCCTTAACATTTTCAAATGATGCTGCCAGTGTTCCTGTGGCACACTGACAAAACTTTAAAAAAAATGTATGCACATTTAGGGAAGAAAATCTTAGCATGGGAAAACCTTTATTATGTTAAAAAAGGCAGGGAAAAAACCCCCACCTACTGGGAAGACCCTTGATATTAGTGGTATAGCTGCTGCAGTTAAGACATGAACACCTAACAGGTCATCTAATGTTGCCATTACAAGGTTTAAATTTGCTAATATGCCTCGGAGCTTGAAGAAAACCGACATAAAAGGCAGCAACAATAAAACTAACTTAACTGTGTATTTTGTTACATAAAGGAACGAAAGGGAAAACTGAAATACTAATAAAATATTCACTGCGTTGACTGCTGATGAACTGAATAGCAGTACCATTTCGTGAATATCAGCTGGACTGCATTAAAGTTTAAAAATATTTTGGTTTTTTTCCTAATTACCTTTATGCTTGGTTTAATCACATAGCTAGCTGGAAATTCCAGCACTGCACTGAAGTCCAAGCTATCACTGCACTAGCAGCACATCACCATTAACTTCAAGAGCCAGCAAAGATCAAGGAAGCAGAGTCTCCTACACCACCATAGCCACAAGCAAAATACGATACATGAAAAATTATTTGATTGGTAAAGGTTATACAAGGAAATAAAAAAAAGGGATAAACCTGAAATTTTTCATCCTAACTACCTGTTAAAAATACCCACCATCCTGAATACAGGGAAAGTTTTTCTTTCCTCCCATCAGTACTGTCAGGTTACTGTGAGAGAGAATTAAAGCAAAAGTATGAAGTCAATAAGGGGAGAATTCAAGTGACTTACTACACATTAGTCTGGCAAAAAGCACGTGGCAATTGAACTGTTATGGCCAGTCTCCAGGCAGAGACTGACAGGTCCTGGAAACGCTGTCAAATTACTAACACGCTGTCTGCTTCGACACGAGCACGGAATCCTGCCTGCTTGGATCTCTTCATTCTGGCTTGATCTCAGGAACTACTGGAAGCACCTGAATAAATCCAGTGATGGTTAAGCAAGGCAAAGTGCTCTTTTTCTTTGCCATTTTAGCGTAGTTTACTAAGAGCTGCATCTCAACTAACGAGGAACAGAAATGAAGCATTTTCTTTATACGGTGTACAGAGATCACTCACATTTTTTCCCTCAGTTACTTCAAGTACTGGAAAAAAAATTCATAACCCTTTAGGTTTGGAAATGACCAATATGATGCCTGCTATTCTTTAAGTAACCAGTCCACGAGTAGGTGAGAAGACAGCTGTGTAAAAGAAAAATAAGAAATGTATATTGCATCAATTGGATTACCAATAATTCGAGTTCTTTATTTCCAAATGGGCATGTTTAAAGTCTTTGCATTTCTAAATTCTAACCGTGAAGCTACAAATGTCAATAAACTCACTTAAAAATTTCAATTGATAAAATTACTTTTGGTCGCTACAACTGAGACAGTCATATGATTAAGAAGGTACTTTATGCTGTGCATTAACGAGTCAACTTTTAACCAAGAGCAGTTGGTATGAGCACAGGTGTGAAACCAGACGACCACATCCAATCAAAAAAACTTCTTCTATCACTTGAATACAGTTACACTGCAGAATCCACTGGAACTTTGAAATTTCTTGCGCTTACTGGAAAGCATCCATTCAAATCATTTAGCACTGTTTAAAAGTTACATCAAGTGATATTCTTAATATTGTTCAGTATGTGGGGGTTTTTTCCATTTAAAAAAGTATTACTTGAAAGTTTTGTAACCCATCGTCTTCAGACTGTGGACTTTCTTCCTAGTTAAGGATCTTGCAAATGAATCTTAAAGACGCCAGAAGAGAAAAACTGTAGCAACATGACACTGTGGGAATTAGGAAAGTATTCATCGAAGAACCTCTTTTGGTTTAGAATATCATTTACATGGGCTAAGAACATCATGCAGTGCATTATTCTGTTCTCGCTCTCGTGTTGACCACACACAGTCCAAGAAAAGTGTAACCTCACACAATTTGTTCCACAGCTGGAAAAGTAGTAAGAGCTTTCTTACTTTGCAGAGACCTAAAACAAGAAGAGTCACCCCCCTGGACTGTCAAACCTATTAACTCGCTAATCACTCACCCATGCTAAAGAGGTATTTATGCTCAGCTGTCCTAAAATGAAAGCGGAGGCGAAAAACAATCTCTAACTGGAAAGTCAAAAGGTTTTAAACACCACATTTTGAAAGAGAAGAGAGACTTTTAAGCAAAAAAAAAGCAACTGTTGTCAGCAGGGATTAAGCAAAACCCCCCTGACTGACAGTGAGTAAGTGTAAGCGTCCCGCAGCTGGGATACCTACTCACTCTAAGAGCAAACAGCTGTTTTCAGGTAACTGTTGCTACGTGATCTTGAATTTCTGCAGACTCACAGCTTTCCTAAGCTTTCCAAAACCAGAACCGTGCAGGTTTAAAAAAGTTGTCTTCCAAAACACAAACATACATAGACTGATTGATAAGCTTCAGACAGACATCTTGGGACCCAACGCCGATGACAGACTGATGGGTCCTACTACCTAGAGAATAACACCAGAAAAGGGATTTGCACACCAGGAATTGCTTTAAGAGGCCACAACTGCAGTGCCTGGATGCTAATCAGCTCCCAATTAGCTTCAAAGCATGCTGGCCCCAACAAATACATTCAGTACCACTTACCATCAGCAACCCTGCAAAGACAAAATGCAGCAATCACGCGCAGCAAAGCACACCTACCAGTATGCCCATCACACTGCTAATGAAGATATTCACGCTGCTTTTTGCTACAAAAAAAGCATTTTGGGGAGATTCCAGCTCCACCTTTAGTAATAATAACAGGACTCTGTATGAGAGGACTCTTGATTACCCTCAGTACTAAACAATGATACACTCTCAGTCAGGTATGAATAATTCTAGCAGCCTTAGTATTAGGTCTTGATTGTCTGCCTTTTCAGAGATGTCCTTTAAATGTAATTTTACGGTAACTACTCACTGAGGAAAGCACCTCCTAAAACCACAGGGACGTTGCTTAACATCTACATCTGAAGTTTTTGCAAGACAGCAATATGCCTGCTAAAAGAAAACAAAATGACAAGCACACATGCGTGATAGGATTATTTGATTCAATACAACATAAATTAGGTCAGATTCCTCTTTGGAGAATTCTATGTCAAGAACTAGGTGGTCCACTAAATTTCTATTCATTTGTCTTCAGGCTTAGGGAATTGCAAAGACTCTCAAGAAACTGATGTTCTACCCACAAGAGTAATCACTATTTGGGGGGGATCTCTCAGTGTAACTGCTTGACAATATCTGGAGACCTGAGAAATCTTTATGTAATACAAAGAGCAGCTAATAAATCTTTGCATATCTATAACACATACATACATGTATTCATACACCGAGATATACAAAATTCAATATAGAAAAAAACCAGCAAGTGCTTCTGTGAACTTAGATATTAAACTGCCCTATTTTTTAGGCTGTACATATCCTTAAGAAAAGCAACAATTTATGCATCCTCATTAAACCAACAGTGATGGAATAACAGGAAAAGCACTATCTGTAGAAAGTGCGAAGGATTACAAGCTGAAAACTCTGCCCTGAGCCTGCTCCCTGGCAGGCTCCTTGGACTAAGGAACATTGTATTTTTAAAAGTTTACCCACAGTTATCTTGCCCCATCCCTGGAAGTGTTCAAGCCCAGGTTGGACGTGGCTTTGCGTAACCTGGTCTACTGGAAGGTGGAGCTGGAACGACATGATTTTTAAGGTCCCTTCAAATTCTAACTATTCTATGATTCTATAATCATCCTTTCTGATTCTCAAAGTAATTAAAGTAAATCTTCATACCTCCAAGGGCCGTAAGACCATGCCAGCTGCTTCACGTATTTCAGAAGAGGACCAAGAGCAAGATGTGACAAGTAGCCTTTCAGCAGTCCTGCTGCTCTACTAAGGACAGATTTGGTTAGGACATGCAGCTGAGCCTAAAGAGCTTAGTCCTTGATAGCTGCTTCCCCCACAGCTGGAGACAAGACAGCCAACAGCTGCACCTGCAGACACACAAAACCAGTCATCCCGGGGTACGAGCTTCACTCCAACCCCTCAAAAAGCAACCTACTGGTGAAGAGTCAAAAGCTGACAGGTCTCTCTCTCATCTGGTTCTGCAAAACGGCACGCGTCTTGAAACAGATCCGCCACCGAGAATCGGTTGTGCAGACCCCGCCGTAACCAGCAAGGCTCGCGCTGGCAGGTTCTGACAGAGCATTTGTGTGCGCGACTGAGCTGCGGAAAATAAACATGGATAAGGACTTTTCACTACAACCATTTTCATATGAGCTCTTACAGTATCTGTTGCTTAAACAATGGGAAGCCCTTTCCAAACAGAAGAATGGCAAGTTTCACACTGCACACTTAAAAACAATGAACACTTCTTGTATCCATAACACTTGAAATGTGTTTGATGGTAAGATTAGATACACTGAGGAGGTTGCACACAGTAACACGGTAGCTTTCCTGTAACTTGCAGTACTGGGTTTACTGGCTTTTTCTAAGTTGTGACAATTCTGCTGCCTTTAAGCAGAAATGGAAGACTGATTCATGGATGAAATTCTTAAACTAGCACCATGAAATGTAATTTTGCTGTAGCTAGACTGGGCAAAAAAGCTAGTATTAAGGGCAAAACACAGAGTTGCAGGTTCTCTATGTGACAAGCCAAAGTATGAAAATGTTTAAATCTGATTAATTACTTGGTTTAGAATATACGCTTTTCATTCTACTGTATCAAAATACTCATAATAAAACAGTGCAGCTGATGAAGTCAAGCACGCCCTTACAAAGGCTGGCAAATTTGCAGAACAGCACTTGAGGTTCAGATTAGTAAAATCCTAATGAGTATCTACTCTAATACCCATGTAATTGCATGGAATGCATTTGCAAGTGGTACAATTTAAAAAAAAAAAAAAAAAAAAAANAAAAAAAAAAAAAAAAAGAGAGAGAGAAAAACACTGGCACAACTAAAGTCCAGACTCCGTTTTAGTGCCAGCTGAAGGGACTCAAGTGACAACCTGAAAGAATGAAGAGTCCCCCAAGAAAGGAAGAATTGCAATAAAGATTTCCCACATCACTTACGCTTTGCTCTCATGCTTCAAGTACCAACATACTTAATTTCATTGTTTTTGTCCCAGACACCAAAACTGTTTCCACACTTTATGCAATGATTGCTGTATCACAGGCGCCCACCTCTTCTTGCACACTGTCCAAGGAGCTGGGTGCTCAGCACAGGCTCCTGAAAGACTTTCTTGGAATTACACACATAAACGTTGCTGCTGCTGCTGCACTACACGTTGCAAGGCTTTATGCTTCCCTTAGGGAACCAGCCCCTGGCATCTCTGCGCCTCATCTTCCTACCCATAAAAACGGGATAGTACATAACTTACTCTACCTCACAAACCCACCAGGTAGATAAATGATTTCAAGACAGAACAAGTACTGTAAGAATGAAGCCGCAGAAGGGCTGAAGGCAAGCACCGCTGAAATAAGACCAAATAGTATAGGACATACGAGACACCAAGTAATAACGTAGCTTTATTCCTAAGTAATTGGCTGAGCAAACGTATTGTGATCTGATTAATTTTGCAAGAATGCTTGGGTAGTGTTTATAAAAACCAAGTCATTACCTTGACTAAACATTGACTCGGACAGTTAACTTTAACCATCAAGATCTTGACTAAATATTGACCGTGAAAGTTCATTTGAAGTATAAAGTCTAGAAAATCTTGGTCCTCTTTACTAGTATTTGCTATCACTTCAAAATGTAAACACAATAGTAAAAATAGAGGTTCTCCCACCTAACCAAAGTTTAACTGGGTAGCTTGGCTGTTGCCAAATTAAATACAACTATCTTGCAAATTTGAACTCTAAAATAGTTAAAACAGGCCTGTGACGGATGAGAGGGAAACGTCAATCTTCCTGTACTTTCCTTCAGCAGGGACATTTCAGAAGTATTAAAAAAGGAACCACAAGGCTCATGGCTTAAAATTATTTTGATACATCCATGCAGGTGGTCTTCCAGTGTATGTTTAAAGTACTGTGCCTGGCCCAAAGATCCAGGCAGGCTGGCCATAAGGACAACGCGTTCGCTCCGGTACCTCTACTTTTGAAGCCCTAAGTAGCAGCTACTTCAAGTCTACATCCTCCACTACTGGTGTCACTTCATCATGTGAGGCCATGGGTCAAAGGACACACACGGGGTCTTTCGCTAGCTGAGTTAAAAAAAAAAAAAAGAGAGAAAGAAGAAAATCAATTTCAATCCTCCTAAGATGAAACCACTGATGTGTGCAGTCACTGAAGTCCCAAAGGTAATCCTACAAGAAAACATGATGGTGTCCTCCATCACTGTGCTGAGATACTGTTGAAGCACAGCAAAATCACCTATGATGTAGAGTCCCAGATCGGCATCTGTATCAAAACACTCCAAACAATAAATCTGAACTTCTAGACCAATGTGAATAGTGCCCTTTATATGCGCAATGAAACAAAGTGGTAATTACAAAAGGGCAAGGAATCTTATGCTTCAGGAAGGCCTTACTTATGCGGCTAAAGAAATACACAATGACTGTGAATCCAGCACTAATTCCACCTAAAGTTTCATTGCAAGACTTTGAAAGTGCCTCTTAGCTTTGTGCCCGGATTCCTTTTTGAATGTATCAGCTGCCTTTGGCACACTCAATGAAAAACAGCTTAAGAGCAAGTATAAAAGATATAGATCTCAAGATATGAGTAGAAATATCCAACTAACTGGTGAAAACTTGCTCTTCCGTTACCTTTGAGTATAGTAGTGAGGAACAGATTGATACTGGCCTTATGGGGGGATGAGGGTGGAGAATGAAAGAACAATAAACAATACAATCACCAGTAGTTTAACACAGCGCCGTGTCTTGCAACGGAAACATACTGCGAAACAGCTTGCAAGATAAGCTTCATCAACGATAAGTAATTTTTATTCCGTTTGAGTGGCTGAAAACAATAAACATGATTAAAGGCTTCAGACACGCATTCAGGATTTAGACAAATGGCAAAGAGTTCCAAGGACTTCGCTTTTAAAACTACTTTGGGGGAAAGACCTCCAAATTCACTCCGCCGGTTTGGAACGCGCAATAAAAAGAGAAGTTGGGAGGAAAATTAAAAACTTTCCGTTCATCTGCGAGCTCCACCAGCGTCCAAGCCGGAGAGAAGCTTTGTTATTTACTGTTCAGATTGATGCCGGTCCCGCTGCCCTCCCGCGCCGCTCCACCACGCACAGCGGCGTCTCACGCAGCGCGAACACCCCGAAAAACACAAAAGGAAGGGGCGGCCCCGGCGGCCGGGGGGGTGAGAGCCCCGCGCTCGTCCCGCCGGTGGCCGCGGGGTCTGTCACCGCTGTCCTGTCCCGCCGCGGGGGGGGGGGCGGGGCGGGGACACCCGCCCGCGGCCGCGGAACTTGGGCTCGTCCGCAGGGCTCGGTGAGAGACGCTGCTGGGGACTCGGCGGCCTTGCACGGACAACGGCAAAAAGGCACCTCAAACGTTCACATCAGGGCGGAGGTTTTTTGCTTGGTGGGGGTTTTTGGGGTGTGTCCCCCCCCCCCCAAA